>VYXD01011654.1:20914-43321 GCA_013397195.1 Hylia prasina | reverse complement strand
CAGGCGGGCGGACCCTTCCCTGCCCTCGGTGGTTCTCAGTAGCAGCTCCCGTTTTCCTCAGCCGCTCGGGTACCACCGATCACCTTCCTCGAAGGCACCGTACTGCCTGTGCGCCGCCCGTGTCTGCAGGGACCGCGACGCCTCCATGCGCGGTCCCCCCTCGCTGAGGCACTGCGTTCCGAAACGCAACCCCCATCTTTGCAAGGTGCTCACGAATACACCCAAATCTAAACGTGTTGTGTGATGTAGGGGCTATTTAACACATTCTGCCTTTCCTGGCAAGGTTGCACACCAACCCGCGATCTCCTGTTCCCGTCGAGGTGCAGGTGATGAGTCAGCACAGCCGTTTCACACAACACACCACACACACCATTAATAACAAAGATATGCAGGAACATTGGAAGAGCTGGGACTTTTGAACAAGGAAGAAATCAAATAATTTCTTCCTTGGATGAACAAGGAAGAAATCAAATGAAAATGTAGGACTTTTTCAAATACCATGAAATCAGGAGACCAACATAATCCCTCCGTCTCACCCTCTGAACAACACTATTATAATTGGTATAGTAAACCTATAAAAAGAACTTGAAAGTGAATATTAGGAGCTTTGTATTGAAACACCTGCTATTGTAGCCAAAATTCAGTATGACAGAGCCTGGCCCATTCTGCCACGGATGTGCAAACTCTGTGGCAGGATTCCTGCTCCTACCAAGGCCCCCGAGACAGCAGCTGAGAGATCCACCCTGTAACAGGGACCTGCAGCCAGGCCATGTGAGGGGCAGGTAATGGAAATCTGGAGCACAAGTCTGATGAGGAGCGGCTGAAGGAACCTGAGGTGTTCAGCCTGAAAAAAGGAATCTCAGAAGGGATCTTCTCACTTTCTGTAACTGCCTGATAGGAGGTTGCAGAGAGGTAGGGGTCATGCTCTCTCCCACATCATAAGTGATAGGATAAGTAGAAATGTCCTCAAATTGCAACAGGGGAGATCTAGGTTGGATCAAGCTGCTCAGGGAACTGATTGACTCATGAACTCTGGAGGTATTTAAAAGGTGTATGGCACTTTAGGGACATTCAGTAATGGACATGGTGGTGCTGGGTTACTGGTTGGACTTGATGATCTTAGGGTTCTTTTCCAACCTAATTGATTCTACATGATGATTCTATGACACGTCCTTGGTGTATGACTCACTACAGAAGGCCAGTGTTGTGCACACTGCCACCCTCACACTCATCTTCCCTTGAAGTCAGAACTGCAATCCACTGAGACTCTTGGCCAAAGTTATGTCCAGATGTGGAAGGATGCTTTGCAGATGAGAAGAACCCAGGTAGCCTGTCAAGTGGGCCACAACATGCAGTGAGAGACCATAGTGCTATAGCATTTCACCCCTACAACCAGGCCTTAGAAGACTGTTCTCATACAAGCATGAATCTTCTCGTACAAGCTTATGAACTGGCAATGTATGGAGGCTGGGGAATTTCTTGAGTTACACTTCATAAATTTAACAGATCTCTGATGGGCAGATAACAGCTGAGCTTCTGAAACACACCAGTGATACAACTGTACATTGAAATTAGTTAAACAGTAACAATGGCAGGAATAGCTGCAGTAATTTAACGCTGTTTTCTGCTTTTTAGGGTGATGATAACACGGCTTTGAGGGGTTAGAAAGTATTTGCTGTGCAGATTTTCTAACCAGCTGGCTTCTAAACTCAGACATTGGAAAAGCAACTCCATGGCTGCAAATAAGCAACATCCTGTTAAAGCTTATAGAGGTCATTCAAAAACAATTCTTCCATGAAACAATGGAGGCAATCAGAAGGAAGCTCTTTGCAAGTTTCTGGGGAAAAAAAAAAAAAAAAGGATGGATGGAAAACTAAAATAGATTCATATAGCCCGTTTATTTTAGGTTGGCTTGGTACCTCTTTGTAATCACTTCTAACTAGTGCTGAAATCAAAGACTAATTCAACTGCTGCTTCTCTGGATCAGCCAAGCCTGCTTTTTTTGTCACAGTGGGAGTGCAAGAAGGCTGGAGGTTCCTTTTGCCTATGGCTAGGAGTGGGGCAGACCCATGGGATTGCACGCATTCAAGGAAAGCAGCAAATAC
The DNA here is from genome assembly GCA_013397195.1 of Hylia prasina. Taxonomy (NCBI): domain Eukaryota; kingdom Metazoa; phylum Chordata; class Aves; order Passeriformes; family Sylviidae; genus Hylia; species Hylia prasina. Next base: position 41,216 of record VYXD01011654.1, on the reverse strand, counting down.
TCCAATGAAAAGACGGGGGAAAGTCAAAGGTACCAGACCTCTATGAAATAGGTATTTCCATTTACAGCCACTAAACACCAGTGGCAATATCCAAAATGCAATTATGATGTTTGCTTACTATTTCATGAAGTTACCCCCTGAAACGTCATAGCTAAAGACACTTTTTGAAAGCTGTTCATAAGGTCTACAAAATTTGGAGATTACCTGCTGATAGAGAAAATAACAGATTGTGTCCTATTTTCCACTCTTTATCTTCAGGATCTGTACAGAAGGTCCAATATACTTTTTTCCTTCCTTTCTTTCTTTCTTTCTTTACTTGTCATCTTAGTATAGAAATATATGCTTACCAGACCTCAGAAGCTGTCATAGCTGGAGTGCAACAAAGCTCACTGTCGCCTCACAGCAGGGCCAACAATGGAAATCACCTTCCTGAAGAAGGCAGCACAGGTTGGATCACAAAATGATAGGGCTTACATTCAAATGTAATAGAATGCAAACAGTTCTAAACTATACTCATATGTGATTTTGCCTTTAACTGCTGAGCTTTTATATTCAGTCTTAATCTGGTAACTTTCCAGTGATGAGCAAATATGCATGTCATGTTTCATTTTTTGGCCGTTTCTGCGCTCTGCCTATTTTTTTGTTCACAAATCGTGTTTAATACTATTTTAAAGCCTTGTCATTTTAATATATTATGTATATGCAAACACTGTTCAGCAATTCTGTTTCTCAGTGAATACTCGTGAAGCAAGTGGACCTTAACCACAAATGCTGATACTACTCTACAATAGGTAATAAACCACCTCAGCCTGCTTCATAACCGAATGAATTAGAGAACAGAACTTGTCTGTGATTTCTGAAGAGGGACAGGTAGCCTGTGGCAGGGACACAATTACAATGTTGCCAGATATCTCGGAATATGTGTAAGTGGTTCTACATAATACCTGCCATTTACCCATGTTCACTGAATCTCTGATGCCGGAGGCTTGTTTCATTCACAAAATAGAAGTTATTACCACATTTGTCAACTATATTTTATTTGTATGAGAACTACTTCCTCAGATTCTTTCAGAACAACGCTGCAGCTAGTGCTTTCATGGAGACAATTTCTCCATTTGTTCTCATCTCTGAGAAGAGGGCTCCAAGTTGGCAAACTTTATTTTTGGTCCAGATTTCAGTGCTGACACACTGTCTCCTTCTGAAGTTGCTTCATTTCAGCGCTCTCCATTTTCTTTACTGTGTGCCTACTTTTTTGATTCATGTATGGAACTGATCAAAGCATTAGGGTTAGTATTTTTGAATGATCCTATGGAAGCTCAAGACTCAGATCCTACTGAGTTGACACCTTCTGTATTAGTCCCAGTTAAGGAGTTTTTCTGTAGTTTGTAAACTAGTACAGCATGTATTAGTGTGCTGGTTTGAAAGTAAACCAGAGGGAAAAATTAACCTCACACAATTACCTTGAGAGAGATTTCAGGTTGGAATTACAGTTTAATAGTGAGATTACAATAAAGGCAATGATACACAGAAATTGGCTTAAACCCAAAAAGTCAGAGTAAACCTGGCACCCTGTTGGTCACGGTGGTGCTCACAGTCTTATCAAGTGGTGGATGCAGTCCTGTTGAAGTGGTGGTTGCAGTTGAAAGCAGCGGTCCTGTGGAAGACCTGATCTTTCTCTCTATCCAGTGGTGGTACTGATGGTGTCCCAAGTCTCTAATTATATATGATCAGGCTCAGGTGAGAATGTTCCATACCTCCCCCAGGGTGGGGAACTTTACAATAGAATGATCTAATCCTGTGAGTCATCGGATATTTTTGTGACTTCTTGATGGTGTAAGTCCTTACTGCTGCCCATTATGATGGCTCCCATTGAACCATTATGGCTCATTAGCAGAGATGACCCCCTCAGGATGGATGTTATCATGGCTTAGTCATTTGTGTAGGCAAAGAAACCCTTCCCCGCCTTGAAGGGCTTGCCTCTTACTTAACATCCAGCTTGTAGCCTGAGGGGTCAGAGATGCACTGGGCAGCTACTGCAAACTACCCATCATTAACAGTTTGTCAGAAGTGGCATGGTAGTACACAGTTTGGTTACACCCCACATTGACACATTCCTTCTGTAATGCAGGCCAATGACCAAATTTATTTCATACAGCTCCAGGAGGAATTTGTATTTTCAAATGTACAACATGAATTTTAATGGAAAACCTTTTGGGTTTATGCTACAACTTGAACCACTGCAGGTATAACTAATCTGTTCAGTATCATGCAAGTGTCCTCCAGAGACACTTTTTTCCTTTGGAGCCAGCCTGCAGCCCTGAGAAAAAGGCTGTCTAAATATTAATCCAAAATAGGAAAAGAGAGATTGTGCCTAATCAACCCTACACAAGTATGTGCTGATAGCCACAGCAATGAGTGCAGATATGATTTTAAACAGTGAACAGTTGGTCATTGTCTGAATTCTGCAAAGCATCTTTAACTTTGGCTTTTACAGATGCAGTACACAGTTAAGTAGCCAGTAGCCATAGAGACCTTCTCAAATGCAAATTATTTGTTCTGCACAGCACAGTAGTAGTATTAGGCATTGATGATATCTGCTGGAGCAGGTACATAATACAAATGGCAGAGCAAAGTGAATAATGAAATCAGTGCAAACTCCCAAGCATGTTCAAGGAAATGAAATGGAGATGTGAACAACAGTAAATGCTCCAGTGATTACGATGTGAATATACATGGACATGACTCCATACCAAACAAATATGACTATTCTGGCTTCTCCCTTTGTTGACATGAGCTATTGTGCTTGTTGATGGTGTCAATAAAGGGAAAATCTTTAGGATGTCTGCTTCTTTATTTGATTCTCTACTCCTGATTTTGTTTACCTAATTACTACAAAATGCAAATATTCCTAGCAGAATCAGAGTTTAATGTCTATTCCTTTTTTTCCACACTGCATGCACTGAATCTTCCTAGATATTTTTTGGCCTCATGCTTGTGTGGTTTATTTGCTACTAAAGTACTGCAGGTGCAGGCCTTCTGCAGCTGCTTTAACTCATCATCCTATATGCAAACCACTCAATACTAACATGCTTCTCCCAAAAAATAAAAAAGCCACCCTAGAGTAAATCAAGCCAAAATTTCTTTTCAAGCAAGTTATGTTTGGTATTGCTTACAGAACAATTTGCATTTTTGAATGATTAAGCAAATCCTTGAGAGCATCTAACGCCACAGGAATCCCAGAGTAAATGACACTTGGCCATTTTCTCCCCTCTAACTGAAAGTTATGATGTGCATTTGCACTTATGGAAGCCACCAGATGAGATAGTTATGGTCCTCTCCGCATCTTTTCAGCAGCCTGTTCTACTGTGATTTGTCGTCCCAGATAAAATAATATTGCAGTTTGTGGTGTGAATATCCCAAATCAGTAACACTTAACAAAGATAGATGCAATGAACAGGATGTCTTAGATTTCTTTCAATATCTGAGTGCACTGGTAAGTTTTTTTTTTTTACTATTTAAAATCATTAAGTAAATGTTTTTTTACTGTCAAAGATTTACTTCATTATTTTATCCCCTCCTGTGCTTCCACAATACTTTACCCAACTATTCACAGCTCTCAAGGTTTGTCCAGGTTCCCTCCAGGAGATTTAGCTCTTGTGTAACTTTGCTCAGAGCTGTCCTGCTGCCTGTCATCTGTCCTGCCCAGCCCCCCAAACCAGGAATCCACATTCCTCTCAGCTTTTAGACTCTTTAGACACTTCCCTAGTCTGAGAAAGAACCTAATACACACCTAATTTCCCTTATAGATTTTGTACGAGAGAAGAGTCCTGCCAATAAACTAATCAACTCTACTGACTTGGGCTATGGAACCAAAAATGTGTATTCTATTCCATCTGTTGAAAGTAGTTGGGAAGATGATTTTCTTTATCTCTTGTAACTCCAGGGGGGAGGGGGGCGGATGCCTTCTTTTAACGAGCCAGCTGTTAATACCAGGTGGAGCAATGTTCCTTATCTCTACCACAACCCGTCCTCCCTCTGGGGGATATCTTCTGCTAATGGGCCATGAAGGCTCACCACATGACTGAAAACATTACATCATCCCATTGTGAGATGCTCCACCCAATGGGGGGAGCCAACCGTTCCTACCTAGATAAAACTGACACTCAGGAACACCAGGACAACCTGTTTTCCACTGGATTCCAGAGGAAGATTGGACCCATCTCACCACCACTGGACCCTTTTCTACAGGACCATCTCTACTCCAATAGAACCACATCTGTTTCTCCAGGAGGACTGTTTCCAACACCCTGACCAACAGGGTGCCAGGTCGCATTCCTGACTCTGTCAGGGTTTCTAGGATTTTTGTTTGTTTGTTTGCTTGTCTTTTTGTATTACTACATTTGTATATTTTTAATATTCCTAGTAAAGAACTGTTATTCCTATTCCCAAATCTTTGCCTGAAAGCCCTTAATTGCATAATTATAATAATTTGGAGGGAGGGGGTTTACATTCTCCATTCCAAGGGAATCTCCAGCTTTCCCTGGTGGATACCTGTCTTCCCAAAGCAAGACATCTACTTGGAAGTTGCGAAGTTATTAAAGAAAAATCTTGCTTTTTTTTGAATCGGCTTCCACTTTTTCCAGGCAATGTAAGCCTTCCATGGATGCCTGAATGGACCTTGAGATAAAAAAGAGGTCTCTGTCTGGCCAAAGGAAGCTGTCCGTACAAAGTCAGACACTGTGCTTTGTTTGCACACTATTTTGGAACAGAAATAAAAATAATGAAATTTATCAGATGATTATGTATGTATACATATATAAAAACAAAATATTTCTTAGATTCTGAGTTCAGTCAATTGAAGACATACATAAAAACAAAATATTTCTTAGATTCTGAGTTCAGTCAACTGAAGACATTTGTACAGAAGGAGAGAATACACTGCCATTTTGATCCTTTCAGCATCGTTTCTCAGACCATAAAATACCCGCTTAATTGCTAACACAGCAGGTTGGGATGCTCAGACCTATGCTCCCACCTGTTGCTGGAAATAAAATGCTTGACTCAATTTTGAAAGACCCAGCCAGATTTCAATAATGACATTAAATCCAATAAATTCAAGAACAGTAGCAGACCCTATTTAATACAGAGAATCTGTTGTCTGTTAAGAAAAGCATTCCCATTCTTTAAACTCTTTACAGCAGCCTTAACTCATCACATGATTTAGCCTTTCCTCAAGTGTCTCTGAAGAAAAAAACATAGTAGTTTTCTGAAAGTTGTGAAAATCTGAAGTGGTCAACAGAGACTCTTCAGAGGAAGTGAAGCCTGAGATCTTTACATTATGAGATGACAAATTCATCTGGAACACAACTCCACCAAAATTCAGCGGGTGACAAGAAGGTCTCTTGAGCCATAAGCCTGCACTTCAAATGTGGACAAAAACCAGCCAGCCCAAGAAATTGTTGCGTGGGTTCAATTATTTCAGCATCAGTGAGGTATGTAGGTGCGACAGTTTTTTGTCTCTTCACTCCCTGTACAGCCATTTGAAAGACTACAGGCATTGCCTGAAAGTCTCTGGTTCCAATGGAGTATGATGGGAGCTATAAATGGTGATGCTGCCATAGCCCTATATGCTCACTCTGTGCATGACTGAGGCTTTCATTCTGATAATTGCCATCACCCTCCACAGCAATGGTATGTTTGCATTCCCAGTGCTGGGCTGCAGCAGCATTTGAGGTGGGAGGAGCAGGAGGCAGAGGCTGAAGTGTGCATCTGTAACTCTCTTACAACTTTCAACTCTGTTTGTAAAGTCACATTAGAAGACTATGAAAGAGTGTCATGGGGCAGCTTGTACAGTGTTTGCATGTGTGAGGTTCTTATTAAAGGGGAAACAAAGTGGAAAGAAAAATAATTCTCCCTTCATTTGTATTACAAAATTCTGGTAGGTTGTTTGGTTTTTTTTTTTTTCCCTTAAGTTATATAGTTCAAGCCAAGTGGTAGACATGAAAATAAAGGAAACATACTTGTTTTAAATTAAAAGTACTGCTTCGTGTTGGTTTTCTATATTTCGACATGCTATAGAGATTGCAAAAGCCTTCCATCATTATCAACCAGAAGCAAATTTATTTTGCAAAATATAATATAAGAAGAGAGAAGGAAGAGGAGGAGAAGGAAGCCTCAGAATATTTCATCGTTTGCTGAGTTCTTCTATGGACCCTCCCCACAGCCATCATTAACATTTGCCCGGCGAGCTGATTCAGTGAACTCAGAAATTCGCATGCAAATATGGAACATGAGGCATTTTCTCATCTATTAACTGGTGCTCAAAATAATGTGCCTGGCCTAATATGCACACATTAGGAAGTACAGATCAGATGGCTTGGTGAGACAGTTGATACTGTTCTTGGAGAAAGACTCATATAATCTCACGGGGCCCTCAAAAATTGGCTGTAGGGTAGCTATCAGGATTTTGGTATCACAGACTGTTAGCACAAAGAATAGTGCATAGTGCAGCAATGCAGATTAGGCGATCATCAAAATGTAAATGAACTCTTCTAAGAGAATAATTTCTGTAGAGTCTCATAGTAAGACTGAAATCACTGATGAGGCCAGGAGCATAGCAAAGAAGCTGTACAACAGCACAGGAACAGACATCTAGAAATCACAACCATCTTTTTATAAAACACAGTATTAGAAGCAGGAAGGTTTGATCACAAGCACATAAATAAATGACTGCAGGAGCTTTGTAATGGATGGGTTTGGGTAGAAAAAGGGGGGAAGCAAAGTTGCAATGAATAACAACAGCCTGTTCTGTATACAAAACCAGTGCCATCCTTAGAGCCTCCGTGTTTTGTAATCACCCTGCAATCTCTCTCAGCACAAGGGTTTTGAAAGATTTGTTCAAGTTGATTTGGCATACATCTGCCCCATTCCTTTATACACAAAATAATTGGACATACTGTTCTCTGACTTATAGCAGAGACACAAAAACATACTGAAAGTAGGAGAATAGGTGAAATTTCCTTCTCACTTGACAGGATTTGTGAGACAAATGGTAGGCACAAGGTTGGTTCCACTAAAAAACCTAGACTCTGTAAGCTAAGGTCAGGCTCCTGTCATCAGATCCTGTGCCATAACCTGCTCTTACACAGTGCAGAGGGCTTGTATACACTGTACATTCAGCCTCAGTGGCCAACAGGGCAGGAGGGCTGCAAGCTGGGACGCCAGCACCCAGCACCTGTGCAGCTCTGGTGGGTTCCTTCAGGCACCAAGCAGTTTGAATGTCAAGATATTCATTGTAACAGAGATGCTGACATTATTCTTTGTATTTTTAACAAGCTACCAGTGAAGTGTTATAAGTGATGCAGCTGCTTTTATATTAGCATGGAATTATGCGCAGTTAATGAGGATCAGTGTCATGTCAGACATTTGAAGAATCATCCACTTTTTTCAAAATATCAACATGGTGCTGTAGAGGGAACATATTATGATACCTGCTTATGAAAGCCTATTGCTGTACAGAACAGATAGAACTCCCTGGCAACTAGCTCTAGGTGCAGTTTATTGTGAGCTACTGCACTACAGAATCACAGAGCAAGCCAGATCGAGCTGTAAAAACCAACATCCAGTTAAATCTCTCTGAGTTCTATTTTGAAAAGCAATTTGTTTGAAGTGGACTTAATTTCATTTAAAGCCAACAGATTCTGAAATCACCAAGATTGTTTCAAATACATCACCTGATCTATGTTGCGTATGAATTCATTGCCCTAAATTGAGTCTGTAATCTTTTTTTCAAATTAAGAAAAAAACCCCACATTTTTGAAAATTGTCAGAAGGTCAGATAGCACAACTGAAGTGGCAAATATATCTGTCATTTTCTCAGAGTTTGGAACACAGCACATTCAGGAAAAATCATACAAATTTATTTTTTGGAGAGAAATGAAACAAATTTTTATGGCTGAGAAAATTAATGACAAAGTAGCAGCATCTCTAAGTATAACGTACAAATATCTCTACCATAATAGCTGTACATTATGCCTCCTAAACTATGTGTATAAACCTAAATATATTAAAAACTATAAACAGATATAAATACTGGTGTTCAGCCTCTAAAGTCTCAAATTAAAAAAAAAGAAGGAAATTAAGCAGATAAATCCAGCGTTAGTAAGTGCAATATCAAAGTTGTTCTATTTGACTTCTTATGCTTTTTACAGTAGTACAGCTGTTACTGTCACACTGTCAAATTAACTATTCCTTCCCCCTCCTCCTGGCACTTAAATATCATATCTATACCCAGAAATTATTTCTATACCTAACAATATCAAATATGTATATCATATACACTTATATAAATATATATAACATGTTACACTCACTGTGGTGTATTTTATAGCTATATATCTCTGTTAAGATAGTTACTGATGTCACTATATGTCTAGATGAGAAAAACAGCCTAGGCTCCCATTAATCATGTGAGGCGCTGGAAGCAAACCACTAGCCTTGCAGCAGTACTGATGAGGCTCAAAACTGACTGAACCATCACCGACTTTATGAAAAACATTTAAGAAAGCAGGTCATTTATTGCTCTTTTTACATGCACACATGCTGGTCCATGTCTCATTGTGATCAACAAAAAGAGATACCACACAGGATTTGAAGGCAACAATCCTACAATCTCCACCTCACATGAAGAAATATTGAAGATATTCTGGTGGAATTCCATAGCCATTTTAACCACCCAGCATCTGCTTTGGTGAACTTTCTGCAGTCATCTCAAATTATGCTTAAATTGCTCATCACAGGCTCAACCTAGGCTTAAATTATCATGGAACTCACTCTTCACACTGGCATCTGGTAGGAAAGAGGTGTTAAAAACCAATGTGATTGAATTACCAAAATATACTTCTATGTACATATAGATATAGACATAGAATATAGATATAGGATATAGATACATAGATATAAATGAGAATTACCATCATCATAAGGATGATTTTTCAGTTCTTGCAGAACTGCATCATATACTGTTTTACTGTCAGATGTTAATAGTACCCTGCTCAAGCTTAAACAGAAGTTATCTAAATTCTTTCAGATTCCTGCTCTCAGAAAAAGAAGAAAGAAAAAGGAAAAGGAAAATAAAAAAAGAAAGGAGTTATGTATAGCAATGTGGTGTGCAAAACCAGCACAAGCAACAAGGGTGCGAAAAGCTGGTATGTTTCCAATGCATTTCAGGTAAACATGTCAGAGCAGCAGCTTGAATTAAGCAGTGGTATCCATAGGAAGTATTTGTCTTATTTTCTGTCTTTGTGCAAATGTTAAGCAGAACACATGGACTGAAAATATGGTGACATTTTTAAATAAATGTTTTGAATTAATTTCCTCAGGATTGTGTCTGGGCAGCATTCAGTTAAAATGTTTCTTAAATTGTGCTTTTCAAAACTGTTCAGGGTTGACATAGTTCAACTCCCAAGTAAAAATCAGTAGGAGTTTTACTGCTGGTTTCTACAGAATATAAGCCAATGCTGAACACTTCTGAAAATAGCTTTCCATCTGTATATCTATGTAAATGAATAGGGACTGTTAGTAAAAATAGGAACAGAAAAGATCAGGTTTTTAATTTTAAAAATTGAAGTTAAATATAGTTACTAAACTAGAAAACAAAAAACACAAGAAAATTTAGGACAAACTTTAATACTTTTTGCTTTCATTTATGGCAGGAATGGATGGAAAACAGCTCCATTGCCTCAGGTGACACAGCTCCAGGCTGTCTAAGGTCATTAGACACCACCAAATCCTTAGTAATGGCACTTCACGCTTCTGTGGGCAGATGAGGACCAAGCTATCTCTGAGTTAGTCCCAGGCAGTCAACCACTGCTAAAAGAAATAAATGTATCAGCCAACACCATCAAAAATATAATTTCCTAATTTAGTAGAAGTAAAAACCTACTTCCCATTTTCCCTAAGCAAACCTTTTTTTCTCCCATTAAAGGTAGTCCTTTTTTTGAAGGAACAGCCCTTTTTGACAAGCAAACATCTGTTGGCTCTGAACCAGCACATTTACAGTAATATAAATGTAATTCATGTTATTCATATTAAACACATGAATAATCCTACTGACTACAGGGAGGCTGCTGGTGTGCCTCAAACAGCCTTATTTTAGTACTTTGTACGCTCACAGCCTGACTACTGCAGAAGTTAGCAAAGTTCATGGCAAGATCTGGGAATACTGCTTTTTGGTATTTTAGGCCTGCTCAGTTTTCATCCCTTTAGGTCTTTCTGACCTCACTGCACTTCCAAGAGGGCTTTACTGACTGAAAGGTCATCTTGCATTCTTGCTCCATTGTGCACCTCTATGGACAAGAGATCTAGCGGGCTAGAAAATAAGCAGATATAAAAAGCCAGGAGCCTTATCAGCTGCAAATTTAGCTCTTGAAATCTTAAAGTCTTTTCTGAGCAGCACTGCAGTGTGGGAAGGAGGACCTATGTGACACTGCTCTTGGTAAGTAGGAAGAAGAAGTTTATTCAAAGTCATTAAAGTCTCGTATGTTTTAAGAGATTTTTTTTTGATCAGAGGTTTGAAATCTTTGATGTACTTTGCTATATTATCCAATTCAGATTTAAGTATATCCTTTACCAATTTGCCAACCCAAGTGGCAGCTCCAGTGTTACTTGATTTTTCTTCTTTTCTTTAGATAGGTCTTTTTAAAAATCAGGAAGTCAAGAATAGAGGAAGTAGTACTAATGACATGATACGCTCAACTTCCCACGGCACTGAGAACTTGATGATCCCACCTTCTGAGCATCTTGGGCTGCATTTGTGATCTCAGAAAATCAGTAAAACTTATTAAAAAATCAAGGTCTTCAGAATGGAGCTAGTTTTGTCACAGGTGGGGATTTTTTTTGCTTTGTGTTTTACATGTTGTATGGCTTTTTATCTATAGGGCCCTTGCAGAAGAAATAATAAACATGGTACAAGTATCTTTTTGTGTAGGTTCCACTAGCTCTGGAATGCGTCTATGTACTGACCTTGATTCATTCCCCAAACCTACATCACCATCAAAGTCCTTATACCTACACTATAGACTATTGACAACATCAATAGCTGTACAGCTTTATAAAGCAACATACAAGAATACACTAAACGCTACATATTAGGCTATTAACAAAATCAACAGCTGTATAATTCTATCAATAGCTATAGAACTTTAACATCAATAACTATGCTGCAAGAACTGACAGTGGTCAAAGAGGAATTTCTGGCTTCAGGCAGCCTGTGAGAAAGCAGGCTTTCCCAGGCATTGCTCTGGGGGAGCTGTGAGAAGACATTCTAAACAATTTCTAATCTTGCACCTGCTGTTTTTACCAACTTGTTTACTTGCAAAGATATTTACAAAAAGACATCAGCTCTAAATGACCACTTACGTTCAGTGTATCGAAACAGTGTATAAAAAGGATGTGTCTTTCAATAAACTTTGCTTTTAAGCCCTCCAAGACAATTTGGAGTTATCACTATTACTGCCGTCCCGAATACAATAACAAAACTATGCAACTTCATAATGTAACATACAATAAGATAGAGTTTATGTGTTCCCATCACCTACATGTTTTTGTTTATTTCAAGGAGTTAGGTGAGCCACTGCCAGGTTCATTGCTTCGATGGGCATTGTCGAACACTGGCCAAATGCAATGTGCAGGCACCCACCGAAGTCAAGATACAGGCATATCCACAGGCATGTCCCCAGGTAGCACGATCCCATGGGCCCTCCCAGACTCATGTCTACAAATTATGAACCCAGACTGGAGCTGGGCCACGGGTCCTGTCATTTGGTGACTGCAGTGACAAAATGTGCGTTAGAATAACAGGTATTGTGCACAAGGGAGGAATAGTTAGATGATTCAATGTAAACACAGCTTTCCAAACTCTTGCCTGTGGGGTTTTATTTATCATTCCTCCTTTTTGTTTTTGAGGAAAGGCTTTAAGCATAGAATGAAATCATTCTACAATAGCTTGACCGGTCAAAGAATGAAAAATACCAGTGACATGCTGAACACCCCACAACTGCAAGAATCGTTGGGTATGATGAGTGACATAACCAGATCTATTATCAGTCTTGACAACACATGATACACCTAAGGCTGCAAAAGCACTACATCAATGCAAGATTACATCCCTTGCCTTCTCTCTTGCATGTGCAGAAGCCCAACAGGCCTTAGAATAAGTGTCTACAGAAACATACGTATTTAAGGTGACCAAACTCTGAAACATGAGTAACATCAGACTGTCATAGGTGAAGAGTCTCTAGTGTTCATTCCATCCTGAGTTATAGTGACATGTTGCTAACAATCAGAGCATGAGGCAACAATATCACATGCTGCTGCAAATGTAAGATGGAATTGTGTGGAGGATAAATTCCTCCAGAAATGGAGACGTGAGCAATCCAGTTTATCTGAAAGAATGGGCTTGTAACCATCTCAAGGGCAGCAAAAGTCATGTACAAGGAAGAACAAAAGATACAGAAGTCATGGATGAAGAGGAACAAAAGATGGTAAACAACTCCAGGATGTGAGAACCTGATGGGAGCCAGAAAAAAGGACTGTGCAATCTGTCACATGTGCAAGAACAACCAACCAATTGGGGCTAAAGGGCTAACACATGCTTTTAGGATGCAACCAATTGTGAAGCAGCATGTAACGCATGATTAAGGCTAAAAACTGCATGAAAGAGACTGTTACTTTGCAATAAATAGTTCACTTTGATCATATTGATCATGGTGTGATGTCCCATTCCTGATCTCCTGCAGAACTGATGTCGTAGAGCATGAGGCCCCTGATGGAAAAATTGATATGATTGAATCACTTGTCTGGTACCAGGGCAGCCCATGCTGAGGCTGTCAGCTTATCTGCACAGGTATTTCCTTCCACTATGAAGCCAGGCAAGTTAGTATGACTATGAACATGAAGAATATAAAATGATGCAGTTTGTTGACCTAAAGTATGCCATAATGTTTTTAACAAATGAAACAATTCCTTACTATATACCTCTTCCAGAACAGCACAATCTAATTGACAAACTATATTGCATACATATTAAGAATCAGATACAAGATTTAAATTCTCATAAGGCCAGGCTTCGAAAACCATTATGACTGCTCTTAATTCTGCTAACTGAGGAGATCTGCCTTGGTGGCCTATAAGATCATGCCACTGATCTCCCTACATCCAGGTGATGACTAATTTTCCCATCTGCCCTGATCCATCAGTAAAAACCACGTGCACCTGTAAAGGGGTCAAGGAATACAGTGACGATTCCACAATTTGGCATTTGAGATGCAGCTGCAAAGATTTATGCGCAGGGTAGTGGAACAGTACTTTTCCTGGAAAGAATACCATGGCCATTTGTAAAATGGAGCTATTTGCCATACACCAGTCCCAATAGTCAGAGATCAAGGGCACAGTCATAATGGCTGGATCTCACCCTGACAACTGGACACACTGTTGTCTGGCTTTACAGATTACATGAGCAACCAATTCTAAATGAGTGGCAGCTGTCTTCCTGCACTGTCACTGTTGGACACAAAATGAAGAAGCTTGACTCTAAGGTAGAAGAAAGATCAGAAGGCTTTATTTGCAATTCATTCAGCCTTTTTATTACATGCTGCGTTAAAAAGGCATATATCACTAGCCTGTAGAATCAACACCTCTCTCCATTGGTTTAGTAACAAAAACAGCACCTGGGAGAGAGTTTGTTTTGAAAACTCAGAGATGTTTTGAAAAGAAAATCGCTGTTTCCAAGAACGGTCCTTGAATGAAAAATTCTCCCAAGAATTCTTCCCTTGGAAAGAAAAATCAGCCACTGACAGGCTGAAAACCTTACACTCAGAAATATCAGGGCCACACTGCACTGATATAATAGAAATACCCATTTCAAAAAATGCAAAGGATCTTGCCAACTGTCATGCCATTGGGCTATGAGGCCCACAGGAGGGTCCTGAGACAGTAAAATACATACACTGAGAGGTATGGTGGTAACCACTCTCCAAGCCTTTTTCCCTTGTATTACTATTTCTACTTGCTTCAATGCAGCAAGTGCTTCTGGTGACAAGTTCCTGGAAGATAACAAGGAGGGATCACCTTTTAATAAATCAAAAAGTGGTGCCAACAGCCCATTCGATAATCCCAACAATGGTCTGATCCAATTAATTGTGCCTAGCAATTTTTGCAATTCATTCAGTGTTTGTACAGAATGCTGTACCTTCTGATGTTCAATAGTTTGATCTAAGATTTTCATTCCCAAATACTTCCAAGCAGCTTGTCGCTGTACTTTCTCAGGAGCAACACACAAACCGTAACGTATTACAGCCTCTTGCATTAAAGGCATTACCACATTGAGCTTTTCTACAGTTGGTGCTGCGACTAAGATATCATCCATAGAGTGATAACAATAAATCTGCGGAAATTTTTTCCTAACCTGTGATAATGCTTGTGCCACATATGGTAAGGCTCTTCTTCATCCCTTGAGGCAATACAATCCAATGGTGTCTTTTTCCTGGCTCGTTATTATTTACAGAGGGGCAGAAAAAGCAAACTTGGGAGCATTGTCTGGGTGCAAGGGTATAGTAAAAAAACAATTCTTCAGATCTGTTACAGTACACATAGTCTGTAGCTGGACAAATAAATCTGGCTATACTAAAGAAACCCAGTTTGGCTCTCCTAGTTTGATAAATGAGTCTCTAGGTGAACAATGATAGGACAGATTTAAACTCGGGCAGAGACCTCAACCAATCCCTTCCAACCCTAAAACGCAGATGTATCATTGGTCAGGGAGCTGGGCAGTGTTAAAACCCAGACCAATCAGTTGTCTGGACCCAGGAGTTTTGAACCCACTATATAAGAAGGTTCCGAACAATAAAACGGGCTGTTTGCTGATGACCCTCGGTGTACTGTGTCATGTGTCTGTCTCCAGCCGACAACCACATGTAACACAGATCAACAATACAAACATCCCAAGTACCTGAAATCATGGTGGGAGAAGGCATACCTTGCTGCAGTGCTTCCATACTTCCCATCACCTCACTAACCCAGCAGAGATCATGTAAGAATCTCCACTTACCCGACTTCTTTTTGATCACAAATACTAGAGTGTTCCAAGAACTCTGTGATTGTTCAATATGATTTTGTGCCAGCTGCTCATTAATTAAGTCTTTGAGCAGTCAATTTTTCATGAGTCAGGGACCACTGGTCAATCCATATAGGCTGTGTGGTCAGCCACTGCAGTGGGATGGTAGGTCTGTGCTGACCGCTCTCCACAGCGGCCCCTAGGAAAAATCCTACTTTTCTGTTGTCAAGGTGACTCCCCATTGAGTCAGACAATCACGTCCCCCCAAAATTAAAGGTAGTGAAATTACATGAGGGCAGATGGTAGCGACCTGCCAATCAGGATTAATAATACTCACAGGTGGGCAACTTCAGTAACTGGCAGTTGTAGCCCCCAGCTCCTGCCACTGCTGCAAAAAAAGTACCGTGGGCCAAGTAGGTCACTGTTTCATTGAAATAAGACTGATATCAGCTCCTGTGTCAATCATGCCAACAATAGTCACCTGCGGGGAGGAACCTTGTATGAATTCTAAAGAACACATCATATTAGGTCTAGAGTCAGTAACCATTTGGGTCCAAAAAAACTTGGGGGTGCCCATAGACCTAATGAACCTGTGGACCTGAACCCTCCAGTCCCTCTCTCAACAGATTCTGCACTAGGTACTTGTGCCACAAAGGGTGTCAATTGAACAACACGACTTTGCTTAGTTATAGTGACTGAGGGTGATGGTGTCCACACCATGGCACAAATCTGCCCAAGATAGTCTGCATCAATAACTCCAGGTAATACAAACAGCCCTTGCAAGGTAACACTTGATTGTCTCACCAGTAATGTACTCCACCCATATCCCAAAGGCCCAAAAGCCTGTAATGGTATCTTGTGTACCTTGTATCTTTGTGGTGACTGAGACAGTCATGATGACATCCTACACTCCCTTTGGTTCTGGCACTAAATTTGCCACATAAGCCTGGAAGAGGTTGGCTGGATGCATTNCTATTTCTACTTGCTTCAATGCAGCAAGTGCTTCTGGTGACAAGTTCCTGGAAGATAACAAGGAGGGATCACCTTTTAATAAATCAAAAAGTGGTGCCAACAGCCCATTCGATAATCCCAACAATGGTCTGATCCAATTAATTGTGCCTAGCAATTTTTGCAATTCATTCAGTGTTTGTACAGAATGCCGTACCTTCTGATGTTCAATAGTTTGATCTAAGATTTTCATTCCCAAATACTTCCAAGCAGCTTGTCGCTGTACTTTCTCAGGAGCAACACACAAACCGTAACGTATTACAGCCTCTTGCATTAAAGGCATTACCACATTGAGCTTTTCTACAGTTGGTGCTGCGACTAAGATATCATCCATAGAGTGATAACAATAAATCTGCGGAAATTTTTTCCTAACCTGTGATAATGCTTGTGCCACATATGGTAAGGCTCTTCTTCATCCCTTGAGGCAATACAATCCAATGGTGTCTTTTTCCTGGCTCGTTATTATTTACAGAGGGGCAGAAAAAGCAAACTTGGGAGCATTGTCTGGGTGCAAGGGTATAGTAAAAAACCAATTCTTCAGATCTGTTACAGTACACATAGTCTGTAGCTGGACAAATAAATCTGGCTATACGAAAGAAACCCAGTTTGGCTCTCCTAGTTTGATAAATGAGTCTCTAGGTGAACAATGATAGGACAGATTTAAACTCGGGCAGAGACCTCAACCAATCCCTTCCAACCCTAAAATGCAGATGTATCATTGGTCAGGGAGCTGGGCAGTGTTAAAACCCAGACCAATCAGTTGTCTGGACCCAGGAGTTTTGAACCCACTATATAAGAAGGTTCCGAACAATAAAACGGGCTGTTTGCTGATGACCCTCGGTGTACTGTGTCATGTGTCTGTCTCCAGCCGACAACCACATGTAACACAGATCAACAATACAAACATCCCAAGTACCTGAAATCATGGTGGGAGAAGGCATACCTTGCTGCAGTGCTTCCATACTTCCCATCACCTCACTAACCCAGCAGAGATCATGTAAGAATCTCCACTTACCAGACTTCTTTTTGATCACAAATACTAGAGTGTTCCAAGAACTCTGTGATTGTTCAATATGATTTTGTGCCAGCTGCTCATTAATTAAGTCTTTGAGCAGTCAATTTTTCATGAGTCAGGGACCACTGGTCAATCCATATAGGCTGTGTGGTCAGCCACTGCAGTGGGATGGTAGGTCTGTGCTGACCGCTCTCCACAGCGGCCCCTAGGAAAAATCCTACTTTTCTGTTGTCAAGGTGACTCCCCATTGAGTCAGACAATCACGTCCCCCCAAAATTAAAGGTAGTGAAATTACATGAGGGCAGATGGTAGCGACCTGCCAATCAGGATTAATAATACTCACAGGTGGGCAACTTCAGTAACTGGCAGTTGTAGCCCCCAGCTCCTGCCACTGCTGCAAAAAAAGTACCGTGGGCCAAGTAGGTCACTGTTTCATTGAAATAAGACTGATATCAGCTCCTGTGTCAATCATGCCAACAATAGTCACCTGCGGGGAGGAACCTTGTATGAATTCTAAAGAACACATCATATTAGGTCTAGAGTCAGTAACCATTTGGGTCCAAAAAAACTTGGGGGTGCCCATAGACCTAATGAACCTGTGGACCTGAACCCTCCAGTCCCTCTCTCAACAGATTCTGCACTAGGTACTTGTGCCACAAAGGGTGTCAATTGAACAACACGACTTTGCTTAGTTATAGTGACTGAGGGTGATGGTGTCCACACCATGGCACAAATCTGCCCAAGATAGTCTGCATCAATAACTCCAGGTAATACAAACAGCCCTTGCAAGGTAACACTTGATTGTCTCACCAGTAATGTACTCCACCCATATCCCAAAGGCCCAAAAGCCTGTAATGGTATCTTGTGTACCTTGTATCTTTGTGGTGACTGAGACAGTCATGATGACATCCTACACTCCCTTTGGTTCTGGCACTAAATTTGCCACATAAGCCTGGAAGAGGTTGGCTGGATGCATTTGTAACTGAGCTTGCATCCCTGCCGCACTCCGCTTCCTGTTCTCCAGTGCCCTCTGGGCAGCAGCACTTGTCCCCTGATGTCAAACTTAGAATGGCACCATCTAGTATAATGTCCTGGTCTGCTGCAGCAGGCATACAGTCTGACAGGGCGCCACCTGCCATTCCCTGGCACTGAAAAGCTACTAGGCTGGCTAGGGCAAGTTCTCTTGAAATGCCCCTTTTGCTTGCACTGAAAACAGCTTTTGGAGGTCTGCACAGCCGCAACAACTTGTGTTGCAAGCTTCTCCACCTGGTATTGTGTTGTCCCAATCTTACTGCAAACCTCAATCATATCTACTAGTGCAGGATTCTGCAGCGGCAATAAGGCTTGTTTACACTGCATTTGCATTATCTTTAGCCAATTGCAGAAGTAAAGTTTCTTGGGCTACTACATTGTCAATTTGTTTCTCAATTGCCTCTCTAAGGTGATCTAGAAACATGATATACGGTGCAGTAGGCTTCTGTTTAATCATTGTCCATGACTGACAATGAGCACATCCAGTATATGCTGCATGGCAAGAAATGTGAGCTCTTTTCCTTGCTGTAGCACTAAGGGATGCAGTTTGGCTTGGAGCTGCAGGATGTTATTCGGGGAGTCCCCCATGAGCTGGGGCAGGCCAGCTCCAAAGCAAGGGTCATCCTGAGAATATTCTAAATTACTTAAGGTGACCTCATTCGCTAACTGTCTCCACTGTGACTCAAAAATCAACATCTGAGTTGGGGAGAAGCAAATTTGTGCTATTTGCCAATAATCAAAGGGGGTTAAGTCATTAGTAAAGATATCTCACAGCATACACTGAGCGAAATGAGAAGCAAGTATGTGCTGCATCACTGTTTCTCAAGTCCTTGATCGTGCTCCAGTGGAAGGGGTCCCATTCATGCAGGCTATTGCCATTATTTTGTATCACAGGACATACTAGAATCTGATTCTCCAAGTCTAACTCCCCCTCCTCCTGAGCGTGTTCATACAATTTCGCCTAGAATCCTTTTGCATCTGCCCCTCTTACTGTGACAGTCACAGGTTCTATTGTAAATATATCCTGCAGTGGGGGGACCGTTGGCAGACGTCTTGTTTCCTGTATCTCTGCTGGCTCCGCTAAATGGATCAAAACCTGCTCTGGATGTAAACAAGATGCGCCATTGGCTTTTGCCTGTGGGGAGTGTGCTCACTTGTCAATAGCCTCTGTGCAGCCTTCACCACAGTGGTTCACTGCCTGTAGAAACAGACAGGAGCCATTCGATGTTGCTGGTACAGCCCCACTAACTCCCCTCGCAGCTCGGCAGTCCCCACTCCATCTGCAGCAGTAGCACACGGAAGCAGTTCTTGGCTAGCTCCACACCACCCGCACAATAGTAGAGGTGACTGCCAAGGGAAACTGCAACAGCCAGTAGGCCTTTCTCAGCAACCTGCACAGGAGAAAGAGCTGCAGTGGTTTTGCCATGGCTGGACCTGGCCAACGCTTCCCCCCCAAGACATTGGGATGTTGTCATCAGCGTCCAAGGGAACAGTGCAATTCTCGGGTGCTATTGGCAGAACAAGACCCTTCTCAGAAGGTGCACTTGCAGAGGAAGGAGGTGGCAAAGGGGACACGGCTGCAGCAGAGGAGTTGGCTGCTGGAGCAGCAGCTGCGACTGGGACTGAGGGAGCAGCAGTAGCAGCTGCCATTTCTCTATCAGCGTGCATTTGGAACAACATATCCCAAACCAAATGCCATGTCTTAAGTGACTTTGCGGCTATCTTGTCTCCCTTCATAGCCGCCTCCCACAGCACATACCCTGCTTCCTCCTATGGTTCAACAAAAAGGCAGTCCATGCATCCGCCTTGATGCCATTTCTTTTACAGCAAATAAGCACGGCATGTAGCGCCTGCTCTTCACACTTAATACTTTCCTTTGTAATATTCACAGCAGGATGTACAATATGCACTCTTCCTCTGCCGATATCTGAGCCCCCATTCCTAAGTTCCCAGCCACTCACCTGAGAGTGGTGCATTTGTTTGAAAATTGTCTGGACATTTAAGCTCTTGATCCCTCCTGCTTTGTTCTTCAGGCTTGTCCTAGGGTGACATGATGTTTGTATCCCCAATCGTCTGCTGGGTTTGTGGTGATACACTGTACCTTTGATATTGGGTCTGAGACCAGGGGGGAAGGG
>VYXD01011654.1:0-20854 GCA_013397195.1 Hylia prasina | reverse complement strand
TTCCCAAGAACCTGAACCCGTGTGCCTACAAAGAATTTGAACCCAATATATCTTAAAAGTTACCTCAGTGCTCCTCAAAGTTGAAGTCTGAAGTCCTACTTCATTCTCTCAAAGCATTCTCAGAGCTGCTTGAGTACCCCTGTGTTTAGGCAGGGGACACAGATCTCAGGGGCTGCTCTGAATTTGTTAATGAAGATTTTTCAGAGAATTATAAGACCTTATTTCAAGTGTATCGTTATTATTTTCAGGGACGGCTGAAACAACATTATAACTCCAATCTTCTTGGAGGTCATAAAAGCAATGTTTATTAAAAGGCACATCCTTTTTATACACTGTTCTAACACACTGAACATGATTGGTCATTCAAGCCAACACCTTATCGTAAACATCTTTACAAGTAAACAAGTTGGAAAAAACAGAGGCAAGATTAGAAATTGTTTGGAATGTCTTCCTCCAGGGTGATGCCTGGGAAAGTCTATCTGACTTGGTTTCCCACAAGCTCTGCTGCTGCCTGATGCCTAAAAATTTTCTCCCTAACCAGGCTGTCGGCACCCACACAAGTGCAAGGACAATTTCTCTTACGTGACTTCATTACTGTATAGCAATCAGTAGCTCATTCACATACACGAATCATTCCTAAAATCCCCACTGTGCTTGCACTGTTTGCAGCTTGCAGAAATGATCACATTTTGTGTTTGTCACTTACCAAAAGCAAAATAGTATAAAAGCACAGCAGATGAGAAGAAGAAGGCATCTTTCACTAAAGATTGTTTCCTCTCAGAAGTGTCACTGGAATAAGAATTGGATGTGTTTGCTGACCTCTGTTGACTAGGAAGTAGTGCTATGTACACCTCTCCATCACAAATCACATAGTTTATTGATGCCTGTCGTTTCTGGCCATACCATAGAGGACTTTTCAATTTTTTTCTGGGCATTCTTTTCTAATGTCTCCTATAATGTGCAGTAAGTTATGAGCAGAGATGGGAACTACTGCATAACTAGATCTACAATAAAATCTGTTATTGTTTCAGGATGAAATTTAATAGAAGCTCTGATCTTTCAATCTCTTGTCAAAATGTACCATTTTAGTAAATTATGTTACTAATGAAGTCATACTGTCATACAATATAATAATCAAAAGTGGCTGATTATGTTTTGTACTATGAAGACCTGTGTGTCCCCCATAGGAGGAGATCCATGATCTTTTTTAAAAATAATAAAAAAAACCCCAATCCTGTCTGAAGTATTGACATCTAAACACAATTTTTCAAGTCAGAAAATACTGGGGTGTATCTTTTTAGGCTCAAGTCCACATGAATCTCAATATTCAAAAAGAAAAGGAGATTATCAACCTGATCAGACCTTTCCTTTTCCAGAACACCATATCTGAAGACCAACTTGTACCTAAATTTCCTTAAAAAATAAGCAATAATAATAAAAAAAGACATAAACACAACAAATTAAATATCCACTATCAAAAGATGCCCAAGCACATACAGAGAATTAAAATCAAAGGAAGCTAATGTTGGCATGAGCCAATAAGCATTACAGAAAGATATGATAGATTCATGCCAATAAATTGGTAGTGACACATGAGTTTTATGGGCTCTGGTAATCCTGTTGACCGAGACATTTTCACAGCCATAACAAACTGAAGATATTATCTCTCACTGTTATTGAGGTATCATGATTTAGCATGATTCTATTTTTTTCTTTTGGACAGACTGAGTTCACAGTGAAGCAAGTGCTGTGATGAGCTAAATACCAAAAGTGAACATAGGAACAAGCCAAGAAGAGTGAATATATTTCACAACTGATGAATCTTTTGAAATCAGTGTTTAGAACAGTTTCCCACCTTCAGTCAGTTGGATCTATCTTTGGAAATAATATTTTGTTGTGATGATAAAAGCTGGGCATATAAAAATAAATCAAAATGAACACAGTTCACAAAAAGAATGAGGTTTTGTTAATACAAGTGAAAATGCCAACATAAAGCACTATGAAGTACCTTTGTTTTGTCACTTCTGGCATTTGCATCCAAAGATACATTGAACATTTCTGGTTGTTGAGACACCACAGAATAAATCATCCCCAATAATTTTGATGTGGAAGACTGAAGACCAATAGGAGATCACCAAGACAATCAAAAGAATATCATCTCAGGGTTTTGATCCAGGAAAGCATATAAGAAAGTGCACAACTCCGTGAACTTGAATAAACCCACTGAAAAGAACAGCATCTGCTTACTGTCTTTGAGGAACCAATTTAATTTTGAAATAATAATGCTGAACATTGTTTAGTTTTATTTCTTGAACTGTCGGTTATGAATCTGGTGTTTGATTTTGAATGGAAAAGTACCAGACGAGCTGCACATGCCTTGGCAGTAGCAGCACATGGCAGCACCTGCACAGAGAAAGGCTCTGTTGCTAGGCAACCCTTTAGGAAGTAGAGAAGGGTTCTGTCTCTGGGGTGATTTTACTGGCAGCCTATTAGTGGGAAGATTTCCTCTACCAATGGACTCCATGCTACTTCCCCTAGAGGTGTGATAAACTCCTGTTCCTGGGGGAAGACTCTCCAGACTATCCAGTAATCTTTCTCAGGCAAGCAAACCATGGGAAGAGCAATGGGCTAGAAAAAGCAATTATGAAGTGTGTCAGAAGGGTGCTGCTAGTTCCTGGGTTTCTCTGTCTGCCTGCTTGATATCTCTGCTGGCCCCTGCTCCCCTGCCTTCCTGCGATCCCTGGTGCCCCTGAACCTGAGTACCTGTTCTGCCTTGCCTGCTTTTGCCAATCCTTCTCGTCCAGCCTTCGCTCCTGCTGCACCGTCCCTGTTCATGGTCCTGCTCGCCTATCCCCCTGTTCCAGCCGCCGCCGCTGTCCCGTGATCCCTTAATTTTGAAATAATATCCTGCCGCGATTCTGCCCGCTGCTCTGCCACCTCCCGTGCCACATCTCCTGCCGAAGCTCCGACTCGCCCCGTGTTCCGCCGCTGTCGATGCAGGAGACGCGCTGCCAGCTGACTGTGGAATTCGCACCTCTTTTCTCGAGAGCTGAGCAGCCTCCCCCTGCTAGCAGCGCACACAGGCCACTCTGCTGACTGGACACCGATGGCACACCGCAAAGCCCTGGTGGTAATGCCCTGTCCCCCTGTCTCGCTCTTCCTCTGCTTTCTCCTTTTCCTTCCTTTGCTTCTGCTTTTTCTGTCGTCCTCTGGTAGGGCCACTTATTTTTCTTCATCAATAAACGGTTCACAGATATAATATTGACCTCATTTGCATCTAATTTTGCCCCAGTGCAAAATTAAAAGAATCCCTCACAGTGCCCAATAGCAGAACGTGACACTATCTCTGAACAATAAAACGGTGAGCTCTGCTGGGCTCAGTAAGACTGAGTGCAGGAGGAGAAGCAGTTAAATCCCCTTTCTCCTCCCCAAGCTTGTAAAAATACAACTGTTTTAATAAATCTCCCCCAAGATTCCACAGCTAATAAAACAAATGTAACATTTTAAAAAAATTTAAAAGTAACTGCTTCCTGATTAGAATATTTTAAGTTGCATAGCTTACCATGCCTATTGGATGTATTCACATCAGCAGCATGATCCTGCGGAGCATTCAGCAACATTTCAAAATCCAGCTGAAAACTTTTAAGTTACTGTCCTGACAAATGGAAATAGTGGGTCGAAGTTCCTTTATCCAGTCTGGTCATAGATCTTTGTCTATTGGCAAATGCTTGAGGCAGCACCACCTGTACTATAAACTCTGCTGAGGTTGAGTGTTGAAGTGGAAAATTATCTTTTAGGATATTCTTGAAATGGGTATATTGCATTGTTGCTGTCAGTGAATGATAAACATTTCTAGAGGATGTTAATTTTTTATAATGATTATATTCCAGAACCAGAATGGCACACTTAATGAATTGCTGACTTCAAAGAACATCAGAAGTCCAGTATCCAGAATGAAAATTTCTGGATTTCAGTCTTTCTCTTATTTTTCTCTCTGTTGTTGTTTGTTTGGTTGGTTGGATTTTGTTGTTGTTGTGTTCTGGGGGTTTATTTTAAGGTTACAAGGGTCAGCAGTAGAGTTGTGGAATCTATTGGAGGCTTATGAATGGTAGGAATGTATTTTACGGTGTCAGGTTCTGATATCCACTCTTTTTGAAGGTGATTGTTACTTTTCTGCTTCCACAAGAAATTTCTCAAATTACAAAAACCCAATCTGAGCATATAAATCATGTTTTAAGGAAAAGAAGACACCCCCCACCGTCCCCCAATCATGCTTCTTTAAAAAATGGACAGTTGCTAAAATACAAAACAAGAAAGAAATAGCCATGTAAGTAGTGTTTACTGAAAGAATGGTTGATCTGAAATGGCACTATCCATTACTTAAGTCCTTGTAGAGGACTTAGATGTTATCAGGTATGGCATACATAATTTTCTTGAGATGGATGCTAAGTTATGCATATCCTGTCTCTTGAAGTGTTCAAGGTTGGATGGGGCTTGGAGTAACCTGGTAATCATGGCAGGATTGTAAAATGCTGCTACCTTCTCGAAGCGTTTCCTTCAGAAGCCGCTCAGAGCAGGGCACAGGAACAGCCATTTCAAGTCCATGCACACACACATGCCTCAGCAGAGGAAAGACAGGAAAGGCCTCCTGTATGGTATGTTCCAGCAGGGTTTATTTCAGCATGCTGAAGGGATCAGGAACAGAAGACCCCGACCACATGCTGCTCTGGGGTTAAGTAAGGGGTCAGTGGCCCTGAGGGCACAGGGGCAGCACAAAGGGCAGGGCAAGCTGTAGAGGACTATGAGGGATGAACAACTGAGGAGGGCAGGCTTAAGTGACCAATGGGGGAAACAATCCAGGGTAGATTGGCAGTAATTCTGCAAGACACCATGAAGGAAGTATTTTCTTTCAGCCTGGGCAGGAAACTCTATGGTAAATCTTCCCAGGGCAAAGCCTGGAAAATTCCCTAAGGGGTTTTTTAGGGTTTCCACAGTCTAGTGGAAGGTGTCCCTGCCCATGGCAGAAGAGCTGGAACTTAATGGTCTTTAAGGTCCCTTCCAACCCAAATCATTCTATGATCTATGATGAGAGGTATTGCTGGTTTCTTGGCAGTAGCCATCAAGGACAGTGTGATTCTACAACATGACGAGATGTTTACTTTCTCTTTGCAGGATTTAGATCCTTGGTACACAAGTAAGAGGAAATAATTAGAAGTGAGTTGAAATCAGAAGTTGAGAAATGGAGATGAAGCCTGAAATGCAGCTGTAGGAAAGGTATGTGAGGAAGGCAGGAGAAAGAAATGAGTCCGAAATAAATAAAAAATAACAGCAGGAATAAAAATGGGAAGGAAGGAGACAAGGAAAAGGTGGGGTGGAGAAACCTGGATGGTATATAAAATGAAATGCTCTCTTAAGGCTTTCCTTTCAGGTCATGGTAGAAGAATCCCGGCAGGAAATGAATGAAATTTGTGCCTCTCGCATTTCATTGAAAAAAGAAGCTCCTGCATTATTCTGGCAACCTTTGTAAACACTAAAATTATTTCAAAACATTCTCCCTCCCTCCTCCTTTGGTCCCAAAGAAAATACCAGGTGAGAGGAAAAAAACCTACCTAGTGTCACCCCAAACTCTTCATAGTCAGGAAGCATAGAAGTGAGAGGAGTGACTCTTGTCAGGCACACTGAAGACAGAAGATAGGAGGATGAGTGTCTTGTGGACCACTTCAGGTGCTTTAAATCTGTAGTTTACAAAACACCAGGTGGGAATAGGTATCTAGAAATAACTAGCCAATGGGCAAAATGCCAAAGGGTCTTTTATATTATTTTTTCAAAACCATGTATTGCTTCAAGGGTAGAATACAGCTGTTTTGGTACAGAGGTCCATAGAAAAACAAACAAACAAAACAAAACAACAAAACCCCCAAGCTACCAAGGAAAGGTCCAAACCTCAAACCATTAAAAATAAGCTGGCTGCCACCTCTCTCCTGGACACTGAAAGTTTTTCTTCGCTGTTGCATATAGGTAAAACATATCTGCAACAGAGATCACCAATTTGACAGCCATAATACTGCAGGAAATGACATCAAAGAACTTGCTAAAGTCAAGTGTTTTTGATGCCTTAAAAATCTAGAAATAAAACAACACATTTTTGAGATAATATAGGAAGTAATATAAAAGCTGATCTTTAATTGGAGGTTTCCAGGGGAAAGTATGGAAGAATGTCCACCTTCTGTGATATAGTGATATAGGGTTTTGACACTTTCATAAGTTTAGTAAGTTAGAATAATTGACAAGCATCCCCAGTTAGAAGCACAGGTAAAGAGATAATTCTCCCCTCTCAGTTCCACCTCTTCTGGCACCCCCCTTTCTTCCTACAAGCTATACTTTTTTATGAAAAAGTGTCTTGGAAGAGTGGCTTGTCCTTGGTTCCCAGAAGAAGTAAGATTAGAACTGGGGCCTAGGAATGTGTTTTGTGTAACAGGAAAAATAATGGAGTTATCTAGGAACTGTATAGTCTACAGAGCTACAAATATGTATGAAGAATATATAAAAGCAAAAATAATTTTGGCATCATTTTGAATCCACACAGTCGGTCAAGCACTGTGAGTGTTCCTTACAAGCAAGGAGAGTGAGCATATTCACAGTGTCACATGTGTGTTTGTGTTCAGCTATACCTATTTTGTGACTCCCTGGATGAAAACAACCCTATGCAGCCAGTGGAATTGTTCACATTGTAAATAAAGTCATTAACGGTCTTGGCCATGGTGTCCATCCCTGGAGAATGCCACTAGTAATCCACTGCCAGCTGAACCTTGTACTGCTGATCGCCATTTGTTGAGCCCAGTGGTCCAGCCAAATTTCCACCCACCTAATTGTCCACTGAATCCAGATCCAACCAATTTGACAGTCAGAATACTGCAGGAAATGACGTCAAAAAACTTGCTGAAGTCAAGGTATACAACACCCTCTGCTCTCCCTTTCAACACACAGCCAGAGAAAACAGACAGGCTAATCAGGCATGATAACAAAATACTTCTTTAAATAATCTTTTCTTCCTCTCTTCTTCTAGGGTGCAAACTAAACAGAGAAAAATAAATCCCAGATGTGAATCTGCCAAATAAATGTGCATGCAATGCATTATTACAGGTATATATTACAGACTCAAATTCGATCCCAGGGTGCTATTATAGAGAAGAAAGAATACTATCATTGCTTGAAGAGAATTTCCAGTCAAGAACCAAGCCTTGAATGACTCATGACTTCCTTGCACCAGTATAATGCTATTTCTTTTGGGAATGATTGTGCAAGGTATTGCTTGCTAATAAAAGGTAGTTGTTTGAAAGTTACTTTATAGTTTTGTTTAGCTGAGGCTAATAGCCTTAGAAGAAAAAGCCACATTTCCACTCAATATTACAATCAAAGATAAAGTATTACATACCTATGCAGTAAACACTGATTGTTAGGCAACAGAAATTTGTATTTTAGATACTTCAGGCTTATGTTTCAGCTAGACATGCTTCTCCAAGTGTTGGAATTCTGGAAATTTGGATTTTGGGATTTTAGTATATAGTAATACGTGTGAGTCAAGATGGACGACTTTGGGTGTTGTCTAAGTCCTTCTTCACCTTCTTCTTCCTTCTTCTTCATGGGTTTAGGTGTTTTTCTGTAAATGGGTGAAAAAGGTCTGCATTGCAGGCGTTAGGTGGTCTTTATTGACTCAAAAGTATAAATAACATAAGTGTTACCTTGTTATTGGGTAATTATTGCTTAAATAACCTTGGAAGGAGTTAGAAGTATTCCATTTTACTTCATTTCTCTAGCCTGCTAGTAAGAGCTCATGGGTCATGAGTCTGTAAATAGATAAGATATAATAAACAACCAAGTCCGAACTTGAAATCTCAATCAAAATTGAGTTTCCCATGTGTCTCTATCCCAACCTTGGGATAAAAAGAACACAAAACCATCGCATCCAAGCTTTCCAAAACAATCCTCAGCAATCTTTCACACCAACAAGCAGTATTTTAAGGAACAGATTGTCTATCTGTATGATAGATGTGTTCTGCCCTCTGATGATCACAAATCAATGCCATTGCTAATCAGTTATGATCTCCAGGGTATAGGTACTAATTTCTTTCTGCAGAGTTTTTTTTTGAGCCAATGGCTCCATTGGCTTTGAGGGAACAGAGCAGCTACATGAGTACTGCAAATCCATTTAGTTGGAAAATTCATTTTAAGATAGCAACAAAAGCAAACGAAATTATTTCCTTCTCTCCCATCTCAATCAAAGAACAGCCAAAATACAGCAAATGCTTTCAAGAAAATTAAATTATATCATTTCAGATCGCTTTTCTCTATAAATCATCTTGGACCTCAACAATGTGGACATGAAAATCTTTCTGAATTTTCATGGACAAAAAAGTACTGCAAAGAATTTTTGTACCAAATTTCAGCAGATATGTTTCAGTTTTGTCTAAATCATTCCTTATACACACAAGTTTGGCTAAGTCATCATGTATGATTCTACCTTAAAAGTTTTGTAGAGTTCCTGTTGCCAGAGCTTGGGAGATAAATCACAGTCATCTGCCAGATGGACAGATGGACAATGAGCTGAATCTGCTAAGAAGTACTAACTCATCTAAGCACAAGCAAAACAAGGCCAAACTCCAGTCTCTTCTAAATATTTAGATGTCTTGGTGCATCCCAGCTCTCTGCCACGCAGCCTCAACAGGCACAGCACTGGCATCCAAATAATGTAACCATCAGCCAGAGGATGCTTTGGTTTTAAACCTTTCTTGGAGATTTTAAACCTTCCTCTCTGCCTGAGCTGCAGCAAGGACCGATAGATATAGTCTGGCAGACGTCTGCCAGCTCAGGCTGCTCCAGTGTACACAACAAGCACAGCAGTGATACTGCACACAACTTCTCAGTCTCCTCTTAAACACAGCAATACCACTGGAACACTTACACAGATGAATCCAGATGTTTTGGCAAGATCCCTGTGCCAAATGTAGACAACCTCATCAGCCAACCTGCTGGAGGGGTTTCTGCGCTGGTTTGAGTAGGAATGAGGCTGAAGCCCTTTTAGTTTTCAAAAAGAGTAAGGTTCAAGTGCTATGATATGATAAGGGAGAAGTGACCAATCAGTTCATCAGTTTTCCTTACAAAGTTCTGGACATTCAGTTTGTAAAATCATAGTCTAAAAGTACACATCATCAAGTTCAGTTCCTCCGTAGACATAACTGAAGCAGTAGGACATACGGGACATACTTTTCCAGAATTATACCTGAAATCAAGCACTTACTAGTCTGTGGTAGTAGGGAGAAATAAAAAAGTTTATTCACTATCAACAAAGACTAGAAGCAACCACTGTGAGGACAGTGCAGGTGGTTTATAAGGGTTTATCAAGTAATGCTGCCTTATGTAAAAGTGTCCTCCTCTGTCCTCCAACATCAACAGAAAACTGTGGTATGTCCTTCTGTATGGCTTGAAGGACTAGTTTCATAGTCCTATCCTGTGCTGCTGCTTTTAAATTTAAATCACATGCAAAGCTGAGTGTCACTGCCTGGTTCTAGCTGTGGGCAGTGGCAATAGATACTTGTCAGCAAGGAGACAAGGGCTAGGACGTTCCCACCAGTGGGAGTCACTAATGTCGACAATCAAGAAGTGGGAATGACGAAGAAATCCCAATAAGCAAAGACTTTAATAGCAAGACAAAGAAATAAGCCGTACATATAGAGCTCCTTTGAAGACCCGTCAATGAGGAAAGCATGACATTATATAGGATTTATCTGAGGGTAGGGAACCAATGAGCAATGAGAACTAGAAACATTACCATATATGGAATATGGTACCAACCAATCATAACCCAGAGCTCAGAACATTGCCTTATAAGGAATTGCTTTGTTGGCATATCTACACCCATAGTCCTGTTCTCCCCGACATAACCCAACTAGATGTTCCCTTTCTTAGCATCCCACTTCCCAAGGCCTTAAGTTGATGCCTTCATTAACAATGAAGTGATCATTCACTATCTAGCTCACTGTCTATCCCAACCAGTTAACTCCCACAGCTGAGCACTCTCTGATGACCAGGAGTATTTTCTTCTGAGTTCATAGGTTCATTTCATTCCAGAACAGGAAGCTGTTCTATTTACTTGTTTAATACAACACCAGCATGATGAGCAGGACAGTTTGCTAGCGGCAAGTGGAAAGGTTCAGAGAATAGCGTTTTTCCTGAATGGCTGTTATGGCTCATTTACCAAACAGCCCTGCACAGAGATGCTGGAGATGGTTCAGACATTCAAACTGTAAAATTATGTTAACTCAGACGAGTGTCATATTTTACTACAGATAAAACATACAATTTAATTAAACATGCACCTATAAAATGTAAGCTTCCCTAACTCACAGCTTTATTTTAATACAACCTACCCATGTAACTATTAGTGACATTCTGTAAAGAATTAATAGCTTTCAAATCTTAAAACACCTTGGAGTTATGTAGTTTTCTCAAATTATAGCAGCTCCAATTCTGAGCTCAGTTTCTGCTCACATTATCACTTGACCCTTCATGTTCTATGCTCTTCCTCACTTGTCTATACAATTTGTTTAGACTCTCTAAAAGATCTATTCACAGAGATGTTTTCTTTATAATAAACGGAAGAGAATTTCAACCTGTATGCCTCCAAACTCAAGGCTGGATTTTAAGCAGGGGAGATGCAATATTTAAAAGAATGCACATGAAGTGTTGCAATCAGAACATCAAGAACAATGAAGCCAGTGAAAGTAAATTTTGGTCTGTTTTTTACACAGGTACATATTTAAAAATCAAAGGCATTGAGCCACATTATGCTATGTGTAACTAGATGCTTTGAGGATTCATCTTTTACCTTGGAACCCAGTGAATAATTTTTTTAATCAACAAAATTGAGTAGGGTGCTTTTCATCCTGATGCTGATATGACTTACAGCTCCTGTTGTCAAAATCTAAAGCACTGCTGTTTTGCAAACATATGTTTGTATCCATTTAACAATGTCAAGAGACCTGATCTTCACCTGGGATAAAAAAGAAGAAAGTTTAAGTGCTTCAGTTTTTTTGAATTAAATTAAGTGACCTGTCCAAGATATTATTCCAAGTACCTGTACTATTAACGATCTACCATACATTGAAAGTACTTTTCCTGAAAACAAGAAGCATAGACTTCCTTTCTCCAAGACATTGCTTTTCTTGGATAAGGCAGTCTTAGACTATCTTCTTTCCAGATCCTCATTCTTCAGCTTTTTATCTTCAAAAGAACAATATTTAAACTACAATAAATAATATTGGATGAGGAGGGGGGTGGTTCAAGTAAACAAGCTAGCCCAAATTACTGGTTGATGGCTTTTTTGCCAGTGGAATAATGCTGATTGACTCATAGAACAGCTCATCAAATATTTTTCTCATCAGCAGTCCCTCAGACTTCCAGTTAGTAAAGATGTTCAATTAAGTTTATCATAATCAGACAATATAGTTTACATGATGAGAGATTACTGCATTAATGAAAACATTTGGCATTTGACAGATATTAAAGGAAATTCATTCCAAAGCTGTTTTTCTATCCTGTAGAAGGACCAGTCATTAAATTGTCTAACATCTATTATGTGACAGTCATGGGTTGGAGACAGAAGCATGACACAGAACACACCAAAGGTCACCAGCATTTATTGTCATAACCTTTTTATATAGTAGGTTATAACTTCAGGGTTTAGACAGCTGATTGGTCTGAGTTTTAGCCCTGCCCAGCTCCTTGACCAGTGATAGGTCTGCTCTCTGGACTGACCATGATTGGCTGAAGTCTCTATATGAGTTCCATTGTCCAATTAGGAGACGAGCCAGGTTAGCTGAATTAGATTTGTTATGACTAGATTTATCTTCTCTAGCTAATAGACAAGCTGTGACAGACATTAATATGACAGCGATAAAAATCTATATGTTTAAAACACAGGAATTCATAATTTCTTAACAATTACCTTGAAGCCACATCAATTTTTTTTCCCAGTCAAAATAAGTGGTTAATTTTAAAAGTCATGTCCAGAACAACAAGAAAAACTAACCTCTCAAATTTTTATCGCAAGCCAAACAAAAACAAAACCAAATCCAACAATAACAACAACAACGAAGTTTCCACTGAATTTTGGTTAGTGAAAAAATTGTAAGACGAAACCTGATTTCATTCAATACTTTATTAGTGTTTAATTTCAAACTTGTAAAAACAGCTTTTGTTGATTTACTTTCTCTCTGGTGTGCCTCACAAACCAATCAGCCACATCCATGCACAGGTACACAATCATAGTATTGGATAAAATCAGTGTTTTTCTTGCCTTCTGCTGCTATTTCCCACCAGGCCCTCCTGATCCACCACTTTCCTAGTTGATGTGGGAATTAAACCTGGTTGGGATGAAGGGCAGAGACAGATTTTTCCACCCAAACAGCAAGCAAATTGTTAGAATGATCCCAAAGGAGAAAAGAAATCCATCTGAGATGCAGTTTTTTTCTCCCTCAGTGTTTCACATGGAGAAACAACATTTTCAGCCAGTTCAGTCCCAGCATGTGTATATTTAGAAATAAACTCAGTTTTTAGAGGCCACCTACCCTCAAGAGCTTCAGTTTTAGGTTCAACAGGTAGTAAGACACAATACCTAGGGACAGGTAGAACTTGCAATGATCACAACCACTTTAATGAAAACGAATGTTTTACACTGTCTTTAAACAGGCTGAAAGAATTTTTACTCCTCAATTTGGCTTAGGCTTTTGTTCAAATATTAATAATATTCCAAAGTTATCCAGTTTTAACACAATTTAGCAGTTTAGGTTTCTGTAACTACAGTTTGAAAATGAAAGGCACATTTATGTTTCACATGTGTAGAGAAGGACTAACACTGAAGTCTTCTCCAAATCTTGCTTCTAGAATAGGGCCAAGCTTGTTTGGGGTGCCTGGTGTACATGGCTTGTGTCCATCCTTGTTATAAGTACATATTATATTACTGGCTTTTTGCAAATATTAAAATGAATGCTATATGTATAATGTTGGAAAACTTTGCTATATTAATATAGTGGGGTTTTTTTATTTTTGCTATTGACAAAACTTAGAAATAGTAGTGTGATACATATATATTTCTTGGGCTATACCATGGTATTAAAATGGAGACTATGTGATATAGGATGCTTTTGTTCATGTAGCTAACTCAGAGAATGGTGAAGATAATCAGGAAATTCCTCACATTCTTGGATTATCCTATCTGGATGAAGATGGTGGTCGGACACCAGAGCCCCAGGGGAGGAATTTACTGACCCTCTGTTATCAGAGAGTGTGGGGACAGCAAGATGGAGCCACAAGGAGAAATAAAATGTTGAATTGATCTGCAGGATGGAATAAGGGCAGGTTGGGAGTTGAAACCAAGCAAAAGAACGTCTAAAGTCAAAGGAATGTTTGAATAATGCATGGGGGTCTATGAATATGCAACAGGCTTGTGTCTTTAAGGAAGGTTTCTTAGTTGGTAGGTGTGTTTTTTGGCTGAATGCCAAGTACCTGGCCATAACTCTTTGTTTTCTCTTATTGTCTTTTTATTAAACTTCTAAAACTTTTACCAGAAAAGTGAACCTCATTTTTCACAATCCTTATTTATGCAACACCTGACTGACATTTTTAGTTTGTTTCATGAAGAACAGACTAAATCCTATTTCCTCCTGGACAGAACTGAATCAGCAAGAGAGGGACTGTATTTTCTGAAAGTTATAGCATAAAATTCACAAAGTACTGCATAAAAAAATTATCCTGATCTCAACAGCTCTGTAATTGTTTTTGCTTTTTCCTATTATTATATTCCTTCATTCTCTTATGTTGCTCTTCTCTAGAAGAGCAACTAGGGTGCTGCTTGAAGGCAACCTTTTTCATCAAGATTCTCTAGAAGTCTGGCATTTATAGAAGCTTTAACAAGGTCATATTCAAAGAACCTTACTTCTCTCTGCTATCCTTTTTAGATACATATTAGGCATTTCATAGCATGAACAGAGATCATGAGCAAGATATTGGCAAATTTATACTAAAAAATGTCCAAGAATCTAAGACCTGTCTAGCAGTATCTCTCCTTTCTGTTTGCAAAAGCTAGTTTTATTTTCAGTTGGACAATGGAAGCAGCAAAAAGTTGCATGCACACGTAAAGAAGATAAAATTTAATAACTTTAAAGAAGTTTAGTTTCTTTACAGGAATTAAAGTATTTCATGACTTTCAATTTAACTTCATTCAAAATATGCTGCTTGACTCTGTCGGAATCCCTAGACATCCAGGCTTGTTACCACTGACCCTGTATTACCCAGAAGCACAGGATTAGGTCATTCAGAGGGAAATTTGTGGCACTAGAGGGAAAGGCAACACTACTATTCCCCTCAGGTCTGTGGATTTAGATTCTTTTTCCATTTCTACCCTTCCCTCCTCCTACCGACCTTGAGCAAAATATTTTGATTTGACCATAATACACAGCTCATTTGGGGTAACAAAAGCCCGGGATTTCACCAAATATATAGAGGGACCAATCAGATTTTTATTTATGCCTCAACATATGTTATACATGAAGTGAAAAACTACTACCGGGGCAGCACACCTGCTGGGAACCCTGTCCCTGGGGACACATTGCCTAGCAGCCGATCAGGGGAGAGAAAGCTTCCACGACTGGGCTGCAAGCGACCCCTTGTCCCCTGCTGGTGGGGCAGATCTCCGGATGCCCGGGAAAAAATACCCGGGAAATTGGGCTGTGGGAGGAGCCTTTGCAGATAAAAGCAACTGACTGGGCCACAACTCCAGCCTTTTTTCTTTGGGTTTCTTGGAGGGATCAAGGGTTCGCCTGCAGGGTCAGCTTGGCCCCCCTCTCCCCTCCTCCTTTCTTTTCACCAGCCTTTTCCTGCTTCTTCTCCTGCTTCTTCCCTGTCTGTCTGTCCCGCTTCACTGCTTCCCCCAGGCAGCTCGACGCCACGGCAACCAGCGCTCCACTGTTTCCCCCTGAGGGAGCGGCCAGAGCCGCCGTGCCCCGACCCTGACAACCTACAACTGCTCCACGAGTGTGCCCGCAGCCACAGCAACCTGTTCTTTGGCACCAGGAGAGACACACAGCCTGCTGCGGTTCGGAAATCGCGCCCAGCCAGCCTTGGGAGCCACGCAGACTCATCGCGGCTTGCAGCACACGCTCTCCTTCTGCCGAGGGCGCCCAGGGTACTGCGGTAATGACCGGTCCCGGATTTCTGTTTCCCTGTCCATCTCTCTTTCCCCCTCTTTGCTGCCTTTTCTATCCCCCTTCAATAAGAACACTTATCTTTCTCTATCAATAATCAGTTCTCAGATCTAATATTGCTGTGCTTGGACTTTATGCTCATCCAAGAAACCTATCAAAAAGAATCCTCCCCAGCTTCACTTTTACAGTGGGACAGGACAGACCCTCAGTTGCAAGAACCCCAGAGCTGTGAGACATTGCCCCATGCTCACCACAGGAGTAGTCTCAGAGGGCTTTCCTGGTCCTGCTAGTGTCCTTTCTGACACCTGTCCAGGTGAGACACAAGGCTTTAAATGGCCCATGGGTCACCACCTGGGCACAAACCTAAGAGCAGCTGTCTGGAGGTAACTGGGGGACCTTTGGGATAGGGGCTGTGACCTGGGGGTGTTTTACTGGGGTGCACCTGGTGTTTGCTGGCAGCTGTGTGATAGACACCCAGGGCACTCAAGCCAAGACAGCCCTTTATAATTCAATAAAACAGCAAAGACATTATCAAATGTATATTTCCAAATTCCATGCTTCCTGCCCTCTGGGTGCATCTCTAAGGATACATCATTCTAGAAAGAATCACAAAGTGATTAGGATCTGCCCATCAATATCAGCAACAGTCCTGTGTAACAGCACTTGTCTCTTGTCTGTGAGGCATCTCAAATGATTACATGTCTAGAATGCTTTATCAAGTAAGTCCATGAAATAATCGTTTTAAGATTTCTAGACAAGATAATCTTCCATTATTTTTCATGGAAAATGTAGGGCATACTCAGTCTCAAAACCCAACTCCCTGTGCCTACGCTACAAGGTAGCAGTATGAACTCCCATGGAGCCCACAATAAATAGAAACTTTCACACAAGGCTCAAACAGCAGCTACAAAATTGCAAAGGCAGGTTTCAAAATTTTAAGCAGAAAAGTAAGTTTTGCAGGTGCTAACCAGCACAGAGTTTTTCAAAGGTTTTTCTTAGGTGAGAACTAAAAAGTACGTCAGAACAAAAGTCACAGCCACATTTTTCTTAATTTCACATACTAGTGCATTATATAAATGACTGAGTGATTCCTTTCTTTTCTATGCAGCGTAAAATTCATTATTTTGCACTCTTCATAGAATCATAACATGGTTTTGGTTGGAAGAGAGCATAAAGATCATCTAGTTCCAAGCCCAAGCTGTGGACACATTCCATTATATCAGGTTTCTCAAAGCCCCATCCAACCTGTCTTTCAACACTTCCAATGGTGGGGCATCCCCACCACCTCTGGGCAATCTGTTCCAGTTTCTTTCCATCCTCATTGAAAAAAATCCATTCCTTCTATCTGATTTGAAGCAACTGTCTTTCAGAGTAAAACCCTTACCATGTCACTACAGAATCTGGTTAAAAGTCTCTCTCTTCATCTTTATATTTTATAAACTCCCTTCAGGCACTGGAAGGGCCTCTACAGTCTCCCCAGAGCCCTTTTTTTTTTTTTTTTCCCAGGCTGAACAACACCAACCCTGTCAGCTTTTCTTACTAGGAGAGATGTTTGAGCCATCCAGTTATCTTCATAGGCTCTCCCATGGACTTGCTCCAAACAGGTCCATATCTTTCTTGTATTTGGGACTTCAGAGTTCCATGACTGTAAATGGAGGTTCATGGGGCATAGTAGAGGGGGAGAATCACCTCGCTCATGGTGCTTTATGCAGCTTTTTTCAGTTCCTGCTTTTTAAGTGACAACAG
Source organism: Hylia prasina (assembly GCA_013397195.1). Lineage (NCBI taxonomy): Eukaryota > Metazoa > Chordata > Aves > Passeriformes > Sylviidae > Hylia > Hylia prasina. The sequence continues at coordinate 3,848 of VYXD01011654.1, read as the reverse complement.
CCCAAGACCACATTTCTCCCTTTATCATCTTAGCACTGAAAAAGTGTTCATAGCAAAATTAGAACAAGAGAAGTTTCAGGGTCCCAGAAAACTCCATTGTCTTTTTTAAAGTAGATTTCTAAGTTGTATGAAACAAAAAATTATGTTCTTAAGTCTTTACCAATTACCTCTAGAAAAATAACAATGTTCTTTTTATAACATTCATGACAAATACTTGGTGCACGTCAGCACACAATGTGCTGCTACAAGCACTGGCCAGCTTTCACTGAGAATCTCAACATGGGAACTATGTGTGTTTTCACTTAGGATATTAAGGCAGTTTTGGGCTCTAATGACTAAATCATATTTATCACAGAATCATAGAATGGTTTGGGTTGGAAGGGACTTTAGAGACCATCCAGTTCCAACCCTGTGCCGTTGACAGGGACACCTCCCACTAGACCAGGTTGCTCCAAGCCCCATCCAACCTGGCCTTGAACACTTCCAGTGGTGGGGCAGCCACAGCTTCTCTGGGCAACCTGTGCCAGGGCCTCATCACTCTCACAGGAAAGATTTTTTCTTCCTAAAGTTCTATTTATTCTAAATTTGTAATAACCACAATATGAATCCTTTGAGACAAACTACACTGGACACAAAGCAGGGACAATGACTACTAACAAGACAAAATACATTTACTTTTTTTCCCTTGAATATTATTGTGGAAAAAATAGGAAAACTTTATTTAGAAGACTGAAAATAATGTACTGCCTATTGCAAATAGATCTGAGCCTTGTGATAATCACAATGTTTTTTAGAATGTGGTAAACAAACCATCCTAAAGCCCACAAAGACAAATGCCCATGTATTTATATTACAAAATAGAAACATTGCCATCTGATGACTTGCAAGAAAAAAAATAGAGAGACAAGTACATGTAGGAGAGAGTTAAGTAAAAAGTCCATTGCTTTAAAACTCACTGGATCAAATGCTTTGCTTGCCATATATTAAAATCAATTGAGTCATTTTGTGAATGGAGTGGTTAATTGAACAAAAATGAGGAGGGGAAATTAGGTCTCTGGTTCTTTAACAAAAGGAAAAAGCAGTCTATCCTAAGGAATGAATGAACAGAACAAATTTAAGAATGTGAAAAGCTTATTCATACTTTTCCATTGAATGAACAGGAAAACAGATTTATTCTGAGTTGGTCGTGAGACAACCTGCTTGCTTACGCTTCATAAACCCTGCATCCACAGGATCCTTGATGAGCTCTCATTAGGCAGCTTCTCCAGTGTACTCCATGAACAAAGTGAAACAGAGATGCTTGCTTGGAGTCTAACTGCTCTAGAGCTACTCCACTGGAAACCTTGTAATCCTCGTAAACCTTGTAAAAGGAAATTAATCATTTCAGTAACGTGATCGTGAACTGAGCATGAGTTACATCATAATAATCCATGCTTAACATCTGAAAATTTAAGTTGTAAGAAAATTAGGTAAAAAGTGGAAGAGACAGGAGATGAGTAGCTATTTGGACTCACTTTCCTCTCCTAAATCAAAGCCAAACAACTTCATGGATGTTGGAAAGATGTAGCATCAAGAAGGTATTGTATGACTTATTATTGCGTGATGCTCATCACAAGTGTGAATGATTTCTAAGCAGTGAGAAATCAAAGCACTAGTATAAACTGACAGCTGCACCAAGCATAAAATTTCTGTACTCTGCATGGCATGCAATTCAGCAGAACAAAGATTCTGATGTATACAGCCCTTAAACCTGACCTATCTGCTCGTATACATGGGGACTGAAGAATTTTTTCTTCTTCTTTCAGCACACTGGCTACTGACATATATGGTAGGACACATGGCAGGTAGGAGGCTGTTCTCAGCTCTTTCATCCCTGTCCTGCACAGACAGGGTACACAAAAGTTAGATTATTATGACAGTGGGCACTGTCAGCACCCGCTGCTCCAGCGGCCACTGCTGCTGGCACTGACAGCAACAACCAAATTGGGGCTGATCCCCAGGGAGCAGCAGCACTGCCTGGATCTGATCCCTCAGTTTGGGGCAGGGCTGGACAAATGTGGTCTAATCCTTGAGCAATGAACAGACAAGGTACACAAAAGTTAGATTATTATGAGCCCTGTGATCTAATCCTTGAGCAATGGACAAGCTGGGAAAATCATGTTGCACAGGTGATAGCATCATTCCAGACCTCCCCTCTTCAATTTCTAAACTATTAATATTAAGCCTTTATAAGTATGTTGCAAATGAAATTGTTATTTGCAAAGTATTTTTTCCAGCTAAGCAGTTTAATACATCAATGAATTAGCAAACAGAAGGAAGCAGAAAATAAATTAGAACATCATACTTGTGTTTACATCAAACATTCATTTCTATGAGTGTTTATAGCTGGTTTACCTAAGGGCAACATCCTATAATTTATTATTCATCCATATTAATGAACCTTTCGTCATTTAATTTTGATAAAGATTTTTGCCCACAACATAAATTAAGTACAATATTTGAAGGAAGTTTTGAGACTATCAAGGATCTAAAACTGGAGATTGCCATTGACAAGGGAAGAGTACATTACAGAGAAGACATGCCCTGTGTTTGTAAATAAAAACAGGCAATTAAATACAAATATAAGTTATTTTGCATACTGCCATTAAGTCAACCATAAAGTAAATCCTTCCATGCACCTTCTGAAACCCGTACTCCAGGTAGACACTCACAAAAGGCACTAGACATCTACTGGCCGATCTGTTAAGAGACTGTAGTGGTGGTTGCAGGCTTGGTAGACACAGGTGGATGCTGCCATTACCTTTTGTTATATGTGAAATATCAGAGTTCCCATTCAGCCTGTTTACTTCAAGAAAATGGCCTGATCACCAGGGTAATGGCTGTCATCCAGGGGAGAAGAAAGAAAAAGAAATTTCCACTCATAGGGATTTTTCAAGACCTGCCTGCAGAAAGCCCTGAGGCAGCCTGGCCTGATCCCAGAGCTGGTCCTGCTTTGGGCACAGGGTTGGACCAGACATCCTTCCCACCCAAAGGATTTCATTAGAAAGGAAGCAATAGGAACAAGGAGCCAGAAACCCTTTTGTTGTAACTGTGAAAAAGATGAGAAAGCATATAATGTGAGTACTTATATGTCCAGTATAGTAATCTCACAGAATATGAGGAAGACACATTCCAGAGTACCTTACCAAGGACTTCTCATACTCGGCAATCAAAACTAGCAACAGAATACATTAAATTTTTTCTTGAGTGATATTTTAAAACAAAAACAATCCTTGATCTATTCTTGCAAGGAAATAAAGAAAGCAACTATTAAACACAGGTATGGGACTTGGAATCGTAACTGGAGGAAGACATGGAGCCACAAGTAAATTCCTGAGCCCTAAAGAGACAGAATTTTTGTCATGGCTTTATCTTAATTTTATTTAAGATTTCCTTCAGATAGAATACAGTTTGAGGAGCTGTATAATTTTCAGATCTCTCCCATGGTACCCAGCTCCTTCAATTGCAGCACATGAGGAGCCAGCACATACCACTGCTCCACTGAGACCAAGAACCTAGATATTCACTGGGACATCATCCCAGTTGTGAGAACACTTTTGTCCCAGTGCTTGACATCAAAACAAATACCAAATAAACAAATACACTAAAAAGCTGTGGTCTTGCTACTCACTTGCAGGCCTCATTTTTTAATGTTATTTTAAAACACCATTTATGTCTAGTCTGAATAGGTAAATAGGAACAGGAAGTTTACAAACCAAATTTTAGGTTGCATAAAATCGGTTTTAGTTAACTAAATTACGTTCTGGAATGCTAAACATTGCTATGTTTTGTTGGAGTCCAGGACATCC
>VYXD01011651.1:2322556-2327556 GCA_013397195.1 Hylia prasina | reverse complement strand
TCAAGTTCACAGCTATATAAAAGTAACAGTGAAACATGCCTTTTTTCGGCTGTATCTTACTGTAACATGTAAAATGATGACTCGTTCCCAGGAAGAGCCATATGGACAAGTTGTTCCATATTAAACTTACTACAGTATAACTTCAAGTTGGCCTTGTATGCTATAAAGACTCTGGTTAAAGCACCAATTTTAAAGACTGTTTTCAATTCTCTTCTGCTTTTTAAATCAAATCAAGGCAAGGCATGGCTTTTCCAAGTAATGTATTCAGGCTGGAATTTCTTTATTTGAAAAAGTTCATGAGTTCTTACCTGCTCTTTCATCAGTATGATGATGATGCTTTGCAAGGATCATGTCTAGGTCTTGCTCTATTTAAAATATGCTTTGCGCTGCATGCAATTGTGTTCTACATTACATGAATCAACCAGAGTTTTTTTCTCTGATGGTGCCAGCTTATGCTCCAGATCTTAATTTCACTGAAGGAATTTGCATAGATCCCCCTTACTTCAAATGTAAGAGTAAAAGCTGCAGAGGAGTCATGTTAATGCAGGCAGATTTGTGCAGAATATGATACACAGCCAACATGTTTTCTTCATGTTTCCTTTGTTTTTTTTACCCTCAAAGAGGCACCTGCTGCTGCAAAGGGGCACTGAAGTAGCTCCCAAATCAGGAACATTCACTTTCTGTGCTTGCAATAGATTTTTTTTTCCCCTACTCTGTAAGTCACTACTGAAAAGCCTTTCTGAAATAAAAGAACAAATGCAAGAATGATATTTCAGAGTAATCTCCTTTTGCTGTAGCCTCTGGTAGGTGAAAGGAAAAATGCCTATGCATTTTCAAATCAAAATGAAAAAGCAACCTTTTCTGTTAAGTTTTGTATTTTAAATGGCCTTTTTGCATAGAGAGGGAGTTCCCTAGCCTCAGTTTATCTTTACTAGAATATCGGTAGCTCATGTGTAAGCTTGTGTTTTGTCCTTTTTGTTTTGGCAGTGTTTTCCAGTTGAAAAGAAGAGTGAACTCCCAGTCCTCTGCCTTTTCCAAACCTCTAGTTTGTAGTTGTACTTATCATCAATATTGCAGGCCCTGACACTCTGCAGCACTGTCACTGTATATACTGTGAAGGCAGTAAAAATGAGCACTAATCAATCTTTCAGGGAGAAGCAATGAGCATTAGAAGGCCACTATCCTGTGACTAAACACACCCCTTTTATGGAGTGTTGGTGCTAATAAAGGACAGCTTATTACTGAGGCAGAGACCAAAGCTTGGGTGAGGTCAACCATGACTGGCAGTCATCAGTCATTCTTAATGATACTTTTTCCCGTGCTTTCTAAGGGATTCTGAGCAGAGTGCAAATCATTCGGGGTCATCCATAGTTCATGTACCCACAGATGGCAAAGGTTTTGAAAGACTTTAGTTTAAACTTGGGTGTCTTTTTTTTTTTTAAACGTTACTCAAGTAGGCAAAAAACCTCAAACAAAACAGATTTTTGGTCATTTGGAATGTTGTATTTTCTTTCACTCTAATAGATGTTTTACACACTAGAGTGCTTGTGCATTATAAAGAACTACATAAATTTATTTTTATGACGTCTGTCTTCTTTAATTATTACCTTTGATGTCTATTGGTGACTAAAGAGAGCTTAACAGGATTTCTCTCCCTTCTTAAATTTCGCAAAGTGAAACTCAGCCAGTCCCTGACAGATGTCTGTTCCTCACCTTCAGGATTATTTTATAAATCCCTTTCTGATGAGCGGAAGTGTCAAATCAAGGACAGGTCATAAAGCAAAAGTATAAACCTTTTAAAGGGAGACCTTGGTAATATATAAACATTTTGCACACTATCTGAAATTTTATGGACTTTAAAAATGATATTTTAGCAATAGGAAGGCAAAAGTTTAAAACACCAGGCAGTGTGCACATGTTTTTAAATACACACCATTCTCTTGCTCCTTATCTTTCTTTCTATAGTTGTATTTTACATGTTTTGAGAACATAGCTGTACTCTCTGTAGGGGCTGTCACCAAAGTTTGGGTTTCAAAGGGTCTCCCTATTTCATTTACTTTGAAATTTGTGCTCTTTTCAGTCGTTGTTTTTAAATTCCTCAATTAAGCACTCTCTGCACCACCTTGATGTTGGTGAGTGGGTATATTGCTGCTGTGATCTAGACAACTGCTGTCATTTTCAGATGGTTGAGATTATCTGAGATTTTACTTGAGCGAAACTGTTAGTTTATTTCTAAAAGCTGAGGTAAACTGGATTGCTTTTTTGGATCTACTGGAAAGTCCACACCACCATGTAAAGAAATATTTTACTTTACAGTAGTATATTACCTTATAATGCAAAAATCCTGATGGCAGGTTGGAAGGCAAGGGAATGTGCGTGGTTAAATGTATACCCATGCATTTATGCATATGAACGTATACAGACTTTAAAAATTGACTGTAACTGGTGGTGTAATTTTTACAGTTACAGATGACTTGCATTTTATTTCCCTCTTTGTATTGTTGAAAAGCCAAACATGTACAGCATGTGTAAACTGAAGAATGCACTTTCGCTTGATTAACATTAAAAGCTCATTTGTTTCCTGGTGTGTCTGTACAGTGCCGAGCAATATAGGACTGTGTCCCATGTAGAAACATTTAAAAGTTTCCATATTTTGTTGCATAAAGTGGTAACATACTGAGGGGAAGGGGAACAAGGTAAATATATTTTTTTAAGGTCACAGGAGTTTTTTGGTTTTTTAAGGTCTGCAGTTTTTGTGGCTAGGAGAATTGTCTGATGAAGTCCTTCATGGGTTGATGATGTGAATGTTTTCTTTCCTCATTGGGATTTGTGTCTTTTTTGTGTTCTGCTTAAAACCTCAAGTCAGTTGTGCGATACCACAATTAACACGCCATGTCCAAGGCTTCAGCAGAGTTAGACAAGTCATTGGTGAACGACTGTGACTGGTGGCATCACTGGAAATGGTGTAAAGCATATGTAAATTACTGATTGGCAAAGAAACATACAGTGTTCAAGCTGATAGCAGTGCTCATTAAGGCCTGAACTGGGGGGGCCTGTTGCGCTTTTGTGAGCCCCCATCCCTGTGATGCTCTCCAGTAATTGCTGGTGAAAATACAAGTGACGCTAGAAGGCAACTTACCTGGTGCAAGGAGCCTGCACCAGCAGCTGGCTTCGTTCAGGCACAGAGGTGCTCCCATGTGCAGCTCAGTACTAGGTGAGGACCTGGGGCTACCATTATCCAAGCAATATTCCTGTTCTGGGGTGTATCACGTGAGACCTTTAATTTTCAATTACGTAGTGTTGTGGATGGTGAGGAGGAGGTGTGAGAGGATCTACACAGGGAAGAAGATGGTGAAACTCCCATCCTGTCACCACTGGCTTGAGGGCCTGCAGAAAGTCTAGGCTAGCCTTGTAGGTCAGCTGAACGTGTAGATGTGACATTTTAGTGCTTTGTGGTGCTAGTTCTCTCCCTGGTCAGGGAATGAAAGTCACCTTTGGTTTCAGCGTCCATCCTGATCTCCCTGTAGGTTACGTATAAACAAAAAAACGAGAGCCAGTCTGTGTTTGCATCTCAACACAGTGATGCGTGAGTTCAGCCTTTCACCCAGGCATAATGCTTGGGTTTAGATACTGCATCCCTTCTCCCTCTCCTTCCCCCCCGCCCTGTACCCTCCCTGTGTTTTTAGATGTTTATTTTTTTTCTTCCTATCTGAAATCCTTTATTTTGTCTTTACAGTCTGGTTGAATAGGAATCGTTTCGTTTATGCAGCTTTGTGCTTTTTCTCTACAGCTTGTATTTGCATGAATGTGTTGCAGCCTGATGCGAGTTCATTCGATTAAATAAAATGCTTAAATTGTAATCCGTGCAAAACGATCATATTTGAAACACTTGATGTCTCGGTGAGAATCCATTTAATAGTGATCAGATTTAAATGATTTAACACAGTGGTGGTGGTGGGAGGTGGGGGAGGGAAATAGAGTTTCGAGACATTCCTGTATATAAAAAAAGATTAAACCAAATTCAGATATGTCTCTCTCTCTGCCTTCCCCCCCCTCCTTTAAGCAGTCAAAAGATATACTGTATCCCCAGTGAAAGGGTGCTTTCAATCCAGTTATCCACTTTACCCAGTCTCAGTTTCCAGAACCTTCCACACCCCCCCTGGTTAAACCACTAAGCCTTTGATTCCTTCCTGATTACACTATGCAAGACATCTATCAAACACTGTCTTATCTGTTTGTAAGGCAGCTCAGGCCTCAGATTTAAGTCATGGGTTTTGGCTACAAGTTGGAGTGTGATTAATAATTGACTAATGTAGCTTTTATTTATCACAGGCTAGCACATTTCACCATTACCGAGTTAATTTATGTTAAGTGTAAGCTGTCGCTCAATCTGTTTTTCAACTTTTTTTTTTTTTTTTTTTTTTTTTTTTTTNTTTTTTTTTTTTTTTTTTTTTTTTTTTTTTTTTTTTTTTTTTTTTTTTTTTTTTTTTTTTTTTTTTAAATCCAAAGTCTATCTTTCACTTTTTGAGAAACAAAATCCTTACACAGGGCACAGTCTTACTTGGTGCCAAAAAGTTGATTTCCTTTTCAGCGGAGCCATACATCACCAGCCCTCCCAGCTGCAGTGTCAGCCCCTGACAGAATGACATGTGTCATTTATCAAAGGGGCCAGGCCGGGCCTTGGGAAACGCACACGACAAAGCCTGAGAGAGTTCATTTCGCAGTCCCCTCCTACCCTCTGCGAGCCTCTTGCCAGGAAAGCCTGTGATGTTTCTGTCTTCGCAGCATTACTGTAAGTCCTTCAACCTTCACAGAATTAACCCTCGCTGCCGCCACTGCTGCCGGCAGACCTCCCCAGTGCCGCTGGACTTCCCTCTCCCCCGAGAGCCGCGATGCCCAGGTGCCGCCCCAGCCAGCCTCTGTGTGGGAATAACATGCATCGAGCTGTTCCCTCATCCATTTACCCATTCCTCCTGGAAAGAACTCTTTTTTTTTTTTTT
>VYXD01011651.1:2298382-2322527 GCA_013397195.1 Hylia prasina | reverse complement strand
TTCAGATTCCCATATATTGTGCACTATAAGAATTAAAGTCCTATGTTTTTCTATGGCAGGACAAGGTCAAAGACATAAAGAATAAGGTAATAAAACATTTCAGTCAGAAAAAAAGGGTAGCCACTGTCCTGTGCACAGGTAGGGATTTGTGTTTCGTGTGTGGCAGCGGATGAGATGATCAGAGAGTCTTCCTTCCACCTTCCTGTTTAAAATTTCCTTCTGGTTATTGTGAAACCATGTGCTGAAATAAATAGAGCAGGTAGTTTCTCTGTGTGCCACTTCACAACATCTGAGCTGCATAGCACCAGCTTAGATGAACAGAGCTGGTAGTACTCACCACACTCCTCCTGAAACTCTATCAGCTAGAGGGGGCAAGGTGAGGAGAAGGAAAAGTTGATAGCTTTTAACAGGGAAAAAAAAAATCTGCAAACCTCAAGGTGTCGCTTGCTCTGAATAGTTTAATTTCTGTAATGTAGTTGCCTCAGTTCTGCAGGCCAGGAGATGACAAAGGAGTTAAAGCAGAAAATAATCTTCTGCCAAACTAAGAAAAGCGTATTTTCAAAACATAACAACATTTCCTGAAACAAAACTTTTGTTTGCATGTGTGTGTGCACAAATGTGTTTTAAGTGGCTGAATTTTAAATCTTGATCATGTACAAAGAATATGAGAAAGTTATTGTCTCCTCCCCTCCCCCCACCAAATCATTCTTTGTACTTTGCATAGTTCCTACCACACTGAAGTTATTTACAGCATCAGATATCATTTAAAGAGATAGCTAAGGAGACTGTAGCCTCAGCTAGGAACTTTCCAGAAAGGAGTCCTATAAATTAGCCATTGCTCAGGAGTGGCTGTTTTCTAGTCAGGGCTGGTCCTTTCATTTGTCTACATAAGGCTAATTTATTTTTGCAGCCAGATGTGGGCTGACAGCCATCACTCAGAGCTTCCTTCCCCCACTGTTAGGAGGTCGGGAAAACAGTCACGTTTCCCATTTTACAGAATCCCCATCAACATTATTGAAGATGGATGTATCTTTAAAGCAAAGATTGATTGTGGATATCGGAGTTATGGTGTCATTTATCATAGTGAATATTATTTAGACTTGGATTGTACAAGGCTGTAACTTGAGACACAGCCAGGGGAGGGACAATCTGGAAACGAGGATCCATGAACTTTAATGGATGGATGCTTTTTCAAAGCTCCACTCACTATAGCATGATTTACTTTTCTTACAGAAAGGAAACAAGCATTTCAGTTTTAAAGGGCCAGCATGCCATCTTGTCCTCTTTAGTGGGTCCTTCATGGAGGCATCCGAGACTTAAAGCTGAAACAATAAATAGGGGTTGTGTCTGAATGTTATATATATATAAGTGTTTTCATGCTAAGCATATCTAGATGCACTTGAGAATCTTGTATTTGTGAATTGCACTGGTTATGCTCTCTGTTGAAGGGGTACTGTGGCTGAAGAATGCAAAGTATTGATTATAAGTTGCAGTGATCTGAAATTTCAGAAGATCCAATAAATTGCATTACAATTGGCATTGTTACTTTGACATGTTAGTCTCATCTGGGAGACAAAGAGCATCTAAGCTACATACTCACTGCTTGAGGCATCTTACAGAAGTGGAGCATCCACTAAATTGTGCATGTATCTGGGGGAGCATCAACTTTCTTATCTGTTGAGAAATGCAGCAGACCTCCACAACTGTTTGCATACTGTGCTTCCTTTCCACTTTTATGTAAAATTAAGAAATGTAGGTTGAGATCTTGCAGGTGAACCCATGCCTCATATTTTCAGAATAAACATTTTGGAAAACTGGTTGCGACCCTGCTGGAAATCTGAAGGCATGGCTCAGCTAAGTGCTATTGCTAATTTAGTACCACCAGCATGCCAATGTGCTTGATGAATTTATTAGGATGTTTCATCCTTTGGAACATGACTTTTTAGCTTTTTGCAAGTGAGTTAACTTGAATTCAGAAAATGCTTAACTGACTTTCAGTTAAAGGGAGAAGTTCCTGAAACTGATAGCATAAGTTTAGATACAGTGCAAGCATATGTCAAGCATACTTCCCCCACATATTCTGACAGCTAGGTCCCACCTTGAAACCTTCTTCCCTTAGCATTATTTTCCCAATTACTTAGTTCAGGTAACCATCTGCTCCCCAAGTGAAATTGCTTATCTTCTGTTTCCATCCAATTTCTGAATTTCTGATTTTTGATTTCCACTGATACCTTCCATTTCCCACTGATACAGTTTTTGGAGTTGATTTGCATGCCTCTGGTCATAACTTGGGGTCCCTTGCGACATGCCCCACTTCAGTGGGTCATGTATCACAGTGTGGGAATTACTGTGTCATATGACAGAATTGCACTGGACAGCAGTTTATTCATGTGGGCTGACATGTGTCTACGTAAAGGAAGGTAGTAGCATTTACCAGACTTGTCCTTGATGAAATCATCACATACTATCCTTTAAGGCAGAACTTCCCCAAGGATATATTAAAATTTGCACCAAAGTATCTTCTTCTTGTTTTTTATTCCTTTAAACAAAACTAAAAATCACTTCGCTGTCATAAATGAAATTCAGTACAAGAGTTTTCATATGAATAGTCAAGCTCAAGAGTTTTAAAAAAATTCAAACAATGAAAGCAATTATGAACATCTGTTTTTGAATGCATATGTATTTTGTACATAACAAACAGAGAAATCCTATTATCTAGAACAATAAAAGGGAATTTCCCTTTCTGTCTGAACACTCTCTGGGAGGAATATGGCCTTCCATTTAGAATCCTGATTTGGTGGGGTTGGATTTTTTNATTAAATGTCAGATTCCGTGTCTAAATTTTTACGTGTGTCATGGACTACCAACATTCAGGCTTTTTTTTTTTTTTTTTTTTTTTTTTTTTCCCCTCCCTCTATTTCTTGTAGCCAAGATTTCAGTTTCAGGGACACTGGTATAAATCCTGGGAAATCTATTTTTACACCTGTGCAGCTGAGATCAGAATGCCTCTATGAAGGCCTGCTATATTTACTCATACATAAAAAGTATTTTTCTCTTGCTTGAGAAACATACAAAATGTCTTCAAAGAGGAAGCAGTTTATCAAATTCATATTAATCACAGCATCAATAATGTTGACCGGGGTCAAGTCATTACACTAAATATATTGTAACCATTATTAATGCATGTAGCCCAGTGCCATAGCTATGATATAAGACTGCTGTTTCCTGATTAAAAGCTGTTTGGTGATGCAGAGATTCAATACAGATTCTCCCTGCCTTGTGGTGACTGACAGTAGCTTCTGGTATTCTGCTTTCTTTTGACAGTGGAGTACATTAATATGAACACACCTTACAGAGGGGGCTACAAGAGGTGCAGAATGCAGAAAACAAAAGTGTCTAATTTCAACAGCCACAACTGTGCATCCATAAGGCAGCCAAATTTATCATGGCACATTATGGAGTGCAGCAAATGTCATGAAAACCATTGTTTTTTAATTTTTTTTTTCCCTGAGAGTCTGAATGAGGTGATTTATGGTAGTTATCCATCTTAAGGGTCATCCATCAACTTTTAGTTGCTAGGCAATCAAACCAACAGCTGTTTGCTTTGAATCAAGCTGAAAAGTTGTCAGTCATCACATGCAGGTATGACCTTAGTGGTTAAAAACATTATCATGCATGTAAAATTAAAGAGACAAAGTCCTTGTTCTCTCTCTCCCATAGCATGGCTTATTACTTTCCATGAGCATCATAGGTAGTACTAGCCCCACCGCTTTTATTTAAAGCAACATTTTGGAAGATCATGGTGCCATATATGCTGGTCATTGCATCTCACTTGGCATCTCAGAAATATTTGTGTGCTCACATACAAGTTCTTTGTAGAGAAACGGTTTGTAGTAGGGCAGATGTGGTCAAGTTAACTAGAATAGAACTTTTTGAACTCAATCTCATTGGCACATTTGGAACCAAGGGTAGATCTTGAGCAAAAAACTTATCTAAGGTTTCAGTTTGGTTGAATGGGTACACATCTCACTGCTGGGGTAGTTAATGGTGCAATATTTAGTGTAAACAATGCTAGCTCTTACTGGATGGAGCTCTGAGCAGCCTGGTCTAGTGAAAGCTGTCCCAGCCCACGGCAGAGAGGTTGGAACTAGATCATCTTTAAGGTCTCTTCCAACCCAAAACCATTCTATTCATGATTCTATGATTCTGTGGCTCTGCTGTTTTACTGTGTCCCCTTAGAGTGAGTCTAGAGGACACATGAAATTCCTGAATTCCATGTACACTCTTCCACCATGTTTGTTACTCTGAACGGACCAATATCACTTGTGGTTTGGAGGCATTGTATTTGACAGTGCAAGAACAACCTGGTTGTAATATGAAAACGTGAATGTATTTCTATTCCTTGCTTCTGGTCTTCTGTTGAAATCGCTTGCAAGAAGTTCTTTTGATTGCCATTTGTTTCCACTGACTGCCATTCCCTGATAAACAACTTCAAAATGATCGACATATAAAGTGAGCTGGATTCTGCAAGAGATTCTAGAAAATACTGAAGAAGATTGGAGGTAAATTGTTGAGAAGACAACAATGCATGTTATTTCAATAAACTATACAGTTGCCAACTTGCTGTTAGTTCCTGATACTTGGAAATTGCATGCATCTCCAGTGCTGTAATCTTGAGCCACATAGCTGCTGGCAAATTGACAGAGATGTAGCAAATGGTCAGAAATGCTCTGTGGAGAAGTGGAAAGGGGAAGTGAGCCATTTTTGGGAGAAGGCTGCCTTTGAGCCATTTTTTACCAAATGTAGCCGGAGGACTGTCTTTATCTATTGATCGAGTGTTTCAAAAAACTCAAATATGAGCTGCAGCTGTTGAGGTGGAAGTGTTCTGCAGAGAAAATATTTGTTGCCATGGGTTTTTCTGAGACCTCAGGCCTTTCTCCAGAAAGGTGTGTCTTACCTCTCTGTTAATTCAGACACACTTGCAAACCTGAGGCCAATCCTGGTGAAGATGACACATGGTAGTTGCTGATAAATCTTACTTTCCTAGGACAGTATATCTTCCTCTGCTAACCTGTGCGAAACAGTAATTGTCTTGTCTGCACAGGGATTCTGCTATGCGCTAACTAATCATGGTAAGAAAAGACTCCGTCCTCATTTTGATAAATCTTTTATAATATTTCAGATTTTATTTACATAATTACCCAATTTTCTTTGTCCCCTTAGCGTCTTTGACTTTCGTTTGTGTATAAATTTGGCTGTGCACCTATTTAGATGTCAGTGAAGGTAATAGTGAACAATCCTGTGCCCTTGAAACTACCGTGTCTTCTGTGCAGGCTCTTGCGTGGGCTTCCAATCACGTAACATCTGAGCACCTTCCAAGTGCTAATGTAAAATATATGTGCAAAATACTCCTTGTAGTGAAAGCACTGATGGGTGATAACCATTTTCATAACATCCTTGCCGTCGTATTTTCACTTATCATGTGGCTCACACCAGGTGGCTTGTTAGCAGTTGCTAATGAGTTTGTTGTAGTGTGGGAGGTTCCCAGGTTGAGAGCTACACTTGAAGTTTTGCTCCCTCACTTGGGCTGTTTCCAAGACTTGTGTGTGTATTCCTAATGTTATTTCAAAACACTTCTAGCACTTAATTTTGTTCTTCACAGAAATATAGATGCAGCAAATGTGTGAACCAAAGCTTATCATGATGTATCTATTTCTATTTATTCCTTAAAAAACCCCCTCTAATACTCTTTCTTCCCATCACAGTATTATTTTCTGTATGTCTTCTCAGTAAAATAGATTAGTAACACTGTAAGTCCTAAATGGATCTCCTGACATTTTTGACTCCCTTCCATTTACAGCAAGCAAAACCTTCTTTTCTATTCTATTTTTTTAAGATAGTAACTACTTTAGCTGTAGAGGGAGAAAGTTGATGTTGGTTTTACAGGAAATTTAAGGAGAAAATGATCACTTTGGGACAGATAGTAGTACCCTGTCAACTATTATCCCATCTGCGTGAAAATAGTGAAACTCATAGTGGGAAAAGGTGGCAGAATCAGGCTGTTTGATCAGGTTTAATCTATGAAGTGCCTCACCTACTCCTTTAACCTTTTGTATAGCTCAGTATGTAATCCACCTGTCCACATCACCAGAGGGACAAAATGAAGAATTTAGACTGCTATTGAACAGAATGAATTTCCATAGTGGATCAACCTAATGTTACAGTGATGACACGTGGTAATTTGATAGTTACCACATAATAACAGGAACAATGCAGCACATACAGTACTGGGAAACTCCATTGGATGCAACAGTAATTACATGGCAACTCACTGACTGTTAACACTTTGTCGTCTGATGACTGAGCACTTAAACTGTGTCAGTGATGTAGTTAGCACAGGTGGTTTTGCAGTTGAAGTATATCCAGTAAACTGTGTAATTTTTCTTTTTTTTTTTTTGACTCCTTGGCCTCTGTATTTAGGGAGTTGTTATATCTCGTGTAACATGAAGAATTTTTTTATCAACCTACAGAGTCATGCCTCTGTTCTTCTGGATTTTAGTGCTCTCCAGAGCTAGTGGGTTTGCTTTACTGATGCATTCCTGGGAAAAAAAAAAAAAAAAAAAAAAAGAAACTCAAACAAATTTCCAAAATTAGCTCTCTAGCCCTATGCTCATGTATATCTGGCAGTCCTGCTGGTGTCTACTGCATTTATTTGTACTGAAATGGAATCTTTGAATAACGTTAATGCTCAAGTGTTAAGAATGTAATTGAGTAATGCACTGGGAGAGGCTTTGTATTCAAGACAAATGGAGACTCAGATACACTCAGATGGTTTTGCCTGGTTTATTTGAATTAAAGGTAGGAGATTACATGAGCATTTGAATTCCATATTTCTAAACAGTCTTTGGGTTTGTGTATAGATTATATTAATATAGATCTGTAAAATTGCTTTTTGACTTTTGGTAAGAGAAACAAGCATTTTGTTGTCCAAATACTCTGAGTCAAATCAGAGCCTGTACAGTTAGAGGCTGTTTAGAAACACTGAGCACAGACTCCACCCCCAAAGGAGACAGTCATGGTGAAGGAGCAAAAAGTAAGGAGAGATTTCATAAAGGTGGAGTCTTGTCTGTAGAGCTGGGAGTATAGTCCACAGTCTATGATGCATGCTTCAGTGCTCTGTCCTTTACAAAATCACACATATCCCTCAAGACTAGGCAACTTCCAGCTAACCTATATTTCTACTGAGAGCCCATAATGAGCTCCTTTTTCCCATCCTCTCTTGTAAAGGTTAGCACTTGCTGGTGTTCTTTTACAGGCAGTATGTAGCATATATTTTATATTATATTTTTTAAGTGACAAAATACTTAAAGAGTATTTCTTAATTTGAACTTTGAATCTGCTCCATTAGGCATCAGGTAGACGGAATAAAAACTTAATTTGATGATCAAATAAACATGTAATCTAATTTATTATGTACCTGGGACACAGCTAAATTTATAATATTATTTTTTTCCTGTTTTTCGTTAAGTAATCAGCAGCATCTGCTTTTAAGGGGTTCCCAAATTCTAGTAGATCCTGATGAAGTACAGTTCACTACCTCAAGTGAATGGCCCAGTTCCTTAGATTAACTATTCTGTTTACATGTGGAAAGCACTTCTTCAGGTGCTGTACTTCCGAGTAAACTTTTGCTTAGATCAGATACATCAGATCAAGGTTTGTGCCTTTGTACTGTATTTTATATATAGAAAGAACACACAGAAAGAAAACATTAGTATGTAAAAAAGGACTGAACCAGGAGCATCCCTGCAATGTTTTTCACTTTAAAAAATAATTTAATATAGCCTTTTTTTTCCTCTTAGAGAGGGTTTCTAGACTGGAGAACACTGTGTGTAGCAATTCCAGAGAAAATTCAGCAAAATGTACAGTCTCTGTAATGTTCTTCCTGAGCACAATGCCACCCTGCATTGTCCTGGAAAGATATCCATCTTTCTATGACTTTGTATTTTAAAAGCATTTTGCCAAAGGCCTGTGAGTTTACAGCAGTGCCAGTGCTGTGATACTTCTGCAGAGACCAGAAATACAGCAAGCATAACTGCAAAAATTAGTTACTACGACCACTGTTCTGCTGCTGCCCTTCTGCTGAAGACCACCACTCCCACAGCTGTGGGGATTACCTCTTCCAGCATCAGTGAGAACACATCAGCATTCCTCAGCTGCTTCTTTGTTCTGTAAACTTCCCAGTCTGACCATCTGGGAGCCACTCTAGCATTTGCACTCATCACCTGAGCTGGGACTGAAGCCCCTTTGCAGCTACGCACTCCACACTCACAGAGTCAGACCAGATTTCTCTACTGGCTAGAGCCTGGGTTTCCCATAGCAAAGTCTCAGATGTCCAAATCCTTCACTTAATTCAACCACGGTGCAATAACTAAACAACAAAATAACAGCTCGAGCTGGGTGCTTCTGAGGAGGGGCCCAGACAAAGAAAACCCAAGGCTTTTATACCCTTACAGGATAAGTCTGCAAAGTCTGGGGTGCTCAGCCCCTGCTGTGTCTCTGAGTGTTCCATTCATGTGGCTGGGCCACCGGTCCCTGTGCCCTTGGTTATGCAGAGGCTTGGCATTTCACATCCTCTTGTCAGGGGCTTTGATCACCCAGAGCTCAACTTGCAGCAGCTTGCACTGCAGCTGCACACCCAGCTACCTGCACTAAACGTGTCCTTCAACATCTGTACAGTCTCAGCTTCATAGTGTGAATCTGCTTTCACTGACAGTCTACACCAGGTGCAGCTAGGCTTGTTGTTAGAAATGAGCAGAACTTTAGCTAGCGCTCTTTTCAGGAGACTAAATTCAGTTCCTTGGAAGTGCTTTGTGCCTAAACACCAGCGTGGCTGCTATACAGGTGTACAGTGAAATGTTTTTGTTTGCTTGGCACCACCAAGAACAGCCTGGCTCCAACCTCCTGACATCCTCCCTTCAGGTTCTTATAGACACTGATAAGGTCCTGTCTCAGTCATCTCTTCTTGAGGCTCCCTCAGAAGCTTTCCTTGTAAAGAGAGACGGCCCAGTCTCTTGGTCAACTTTGTTGCCCTCCGCTGGAGCTGCTCCAGGAGCTCCCTGTCTCTCTTGCACTGAGCCCAGAACTGTACACAGCACTCCAAATGTGGCCTCACTGGGGCTGAGTAGAGAGGTGGGCTCACCCTCCCTTGAACTGCTGGCAAAGCTCTTCCTATTGCACCCCAGGACACCATTGGCCTTGTTGACCACAAGGGCACTGTTGGCTCATGGACATCTTGTTATCCACCAGGGCCCCCATGTCCTTCTCTGTAGACTTGCCTCCCAGCAGGTCAGTCCTCAGTCTGGGCTGGTGTGTGTGGTCATTCCTCCCCAGGTGCAGGACCCTCTGTTTGCCTTTGCTGAATTTCAGACAGTCTGTCCATCTCTCCAGTCTGCTGAAGTCTTTTTGAAGGCCTGCATGGAAATGGAACATTCAGATTCCTGAAATCTAAGAATGGTTTTCTTTTGAAAACAAAATTACTTGGATTTTCCCTAAACCAACTTTTCTCTCTAAACTGTTGATTCAGTAGCACTGGGGATCTGCTATGTTTCTGCTCTTTCTGCCACCTAACTTTTCTGGTGAGATGCTGAGATGTACAATTGCAGTGTACAGTTTCAAGGATGCAGTAATGGGTGGTAAGCTACAAAAGGGAAAGGAGGGTACAGGTGTAGCTGTGTGTCAGAAAATGCATTGGAGAGCATTCACAGTTTAATCCTGATGTGACCTCAGACTCAATGTCTAAGTTTAGGTTTAAGCTTTTCCTGTCATATATTCTTGTCACAAATTTCATATGAAAGAAAACAGCCCCAACTATTTCATTTATATGTAGTGTTTTTGTTTTCCAGTGGTTATGCTCTTCTCAAAACAGCTGAAAAAAGTTCCCCAAAAGCCTAGGTGAAGCTTATGTGATTTCACATGCATAAAAATTAATTATTTCTTTATAATCTATAAAGAAATGAGACCTTTTTTATTATTTTTGAAAGTCTGTAACTTGGTCTTCCATTTTCCTCTTTTAATTAGCCTTTCCTAAGAGTAACTTCAGTTTGTTTATGTCTTGCAAATGATGAACAAGTGGATAAAGCAAACAAACAATTCTCTAAGTACCCCTTTTTTAAATAATAATAAAAGTGATGCAGGAAGAGAGCACTTTTTTTCACCTTTTTTCCATTTTTTTGACTGTGCTTGTGGGGCATATTATCTAGCCTGAGAAAAGCTTGTGAGAGTGTGTGCGTGTGTTTGTGAGTGTGTTTATTTATGTATAAACAAACTTGTGAGTAAAGTTGTGTAGGGTGGTAGTAAAACGTCTGCTTAGTTCAGTGTATCATGAAGCACAAGGCCAAAAGCAAAATGATTCTACTCCTTGAGGAAGGTGTTTGTATATAACCACATGTATCTTAGGGATGTTTGATTGCATTTTGATTTTTTCCCTTTTTTATGCTTGTGCAGGGTGTAATGGGGAAAAAAAATTCCATCATTATTCTTTTCTTCTGAAGAGGCTCTGCTGCCACAAGCCATGTCGATTTCAGGCCTCCTGCTCAAGTTTGCTGAAACTGCTGTTTGCCTGAGAAAATCATAACATTTATGAACTTGATTCCTTGTAGCTATGCATATGCAATTTGGGGTGCCTCATTTTCAGCCAATGGATTCACGGCTGCATCAGTGTCAAACCAGTGGAAGTGTGAACAGAATCAGATTTACAGGATCTTTGAACTCCTTGGTGATTAATGAAATTCTTAATTCTGAAAGTGTGACAGGAGGATAATCTTGACAATATTTCCCCCTGCTTTCTGTGGGTAGAAGGATTTGAAACCGACAGTGGGAGTTGGGGTCCTGACCTGTTCCATTACTGTGATTCACTTGTTCAGGCTGGAATCCTCCATGTAAATCCCTCCTCATTTCCCACATGCACCTGTACCGCATGCTTCTGTAGCTGGAGGAGATAGTCATGCTAGAGAGTTAAACTGTACTTCCACCACTCAGAGTCTGGCCAAGAACCAGAATATTCCCTTATTTTAAGCTAGTCCTGAAGGAACAGTGCCAATTCCCAGTGCCTTCAACATTGCTCTTGAAGGCCGGGAATTAAAAGAACTGAACTCTGTTTCTTTGCCTTAGCTTTTGCACTTATAAAATTAAGTTAGCAGCAGTTGCCTTTCTGCATTAAAGATTTTGAGATTTACTTACAAAAGAGCATAATATGATTGGCAAGATGAGTATCTTCTAACAGCATAGTGTGGCTGATAAATACAAGAATGTGGTCTTAGTTTTGCTGTTTGCTGTTTTTTCCCTATAAACCTTAGTGTGGAAGGAGACAGTGCCTATACAGCAGTTCTTTCTTCTAGTAACTGGTCTATGTACCATATGAGATAACATGTAGTTTTTAGACAGATCTGACAAGATGTCTGATTACACACAAACTCATCTCCATGGCTGAGAGTTTAGATTCCTGAATAAAAGTTAGAGAGATCAGTAGTTACCATGGTGGGCCTGGTCCTTTGTTGTTAATGGTTGGTAATATGGGTTTTGCGGTTTTTTTTAAAAAAACTGGTGGCCATGCCTTTTATTATATGCATTATGACCAGCCATGCAACTGGGACTCCCAGGGCCCTTTGTGATTTGGAGTTAATGAAAATGAGCAAGTACAAGCTGCAATTAATAAGTTGTGAAGAGACTGATTGTTGCGACTGAAATGGTGAACTGATGCAGTTACCCAAAAAAGATTGGGAAGCAGTGACCTAACTATCACCCCATAGAGAATGAGGCTGGTCTTAAATTTGTGAAATATCCCTGTTTTACAACACTGACTATAAGAAAGAATTCTGTTAAAAGTTAATGGAGGAGTTCCAATGGAACCCTATTAGATTCTTCCACCATTAAATGACTGATACAGACTTTTAATGGATGTTTTAACTAGGCATTGTTATCAAAAGGACTATTGCACAAATTAAAACCGGGCCCATAATCAGTGAAGAGAAGCTGGATTTACTCCTCTGCCTTTGGCATGGGGGATTCTGTATGCATTTGTGTGTACAAGTAAAGGAATGGAGAAAATGGTGAAAGAGAGGAAAATGGTAGGAATAGTAATTAGAAAAGAGAAATGGAACATTTGCCTTTTCAGAAATATATAAAAGTTTTCCAGTGAAAATGTTGTATGGGTGAAGTAGGTGAGATACGCTGAGATTTTATCTATTGAGCAAATTTGGAACAAGAAAAGGGGAAGAGTCTCCTCTCAAGATTTTGCAAAACTACTGGGTGTCCTGAACTTCCATTAAATAGAGGTGAAGGATGGTCTTGCTTCTGAAAAAGCTTGGACAACATAAACTCATCTAGTGTAATTCTGATCCTGGGCAGGCTGAAGTATCTGTAAATTCTGAATATAAGGCCATGTTTTTGCGTAAAAAAGTGGTTTATAGTAGAGTCAATGTAAATTGATTTGGAGCTGTCTCCTGTCTCCTGCTATGATGGCAATATGAAGTGTTTATATGAAGAGTAGAGGATTTGACATTCTGTTTCT
This sequence comes from Hylia prasina, assembly GCA_013397195.1. Taxonomy (NCBI): domain Eukaryota; kingdom Metazoa; phylum Chordata; class Aves; order Passeriformes; family Sylviidae; genus Hylia; species Hylia prasina. Next base: position 2,309,959 of record VYXD01011651.1, on the reverse strand, counting down.
AACTCAGATGTTGGCTTGGTGTTGTGATATTTTAAAGTTTTCCTTTAAAAAGCATCAGGGAAAGAGTTTGCTGTCTCTGAAGTTAAAGCCAGTGAAATTCTGGTTTCTGACATTCTTTTGCTTTCCCATGCAGAGTGCATGCCTTTCTGTGATGCCCCTGCCATGACCCCCTCTCTAACCTGGATAGATTACCCATGAGGGGTCATTTGGTTTCCATCCTTGTGTAGCCACGGCCATCTCATTTAAAGGGACCCTGCCACACAGTTCTTTAAGCCCCCTCCGTGATACAGTGACAGTTATGTATTCTGTTAGCAGATGTCATCTTAGTTATTTCCCCCAGCCTTCCAGTGAAGGAAAGCTCTGTCAAAAAAACCCCAAAACAGCTCAAAAGGAAAACAGAACAAGGTAGATCATTGCTGTCACTCCACGTCCCATGTGCAGACAAACATTGTGCATATGTGGGGCAGTTGCTGTGTGTTTTCATAGATGTCTTTATGCAGGGGAAGTAAAAAACTAAGGGGTTTTGCTGTTCAGCCAGAGCCAGCTAAATTTCTATCATGTTTTACCTCAGGACAGTCATGGTGATATTTGTTTTTCACAAATGAGTTTTCCTTTCTTTTCCTTGTTGCTACAAGGCCCTGGATTTTACTTGTCTAAGTACTTCCCATTGAGGTGCTTTAGTACCTCACAAAGTGCTCTTTCTGGCCTACTTAAATATGGGACATTATCATGATAGACTGTTTCCTCCTGCTCCCTGATGCCTTCCAGTGCATTGCCAGTTTCTAGCAAATCTTCTGGTGCATGCTGCAGACAAAAGGAAGGTTCAAACCTGGTGATGGCCCCCTTGGAGACCTTGGCATCTGGCCTACTTGAGTGTCACTGGCTTCTAGAAAAGACTGTCAGTTATAAATAAATGGTTTCAAACACATTTTATTTTGTGATGTGGCTTATTGACCACTGGAATAAGAACATCCGAGCCTTTTCCTCTCACTTGTAGTAAAAACTTCAGACTTGGCATAAACTGCAGTTTTTTTGGAGAAGGGCAGGTCTAGATCTTTCCTCTCTAAGGCACTGAACTGGTTTAATTGAAAGAACAATTTGATTTGCTGCTGTAGCTGCTGCTACAATGAAATAGCTTGGAATGCTAGCAAATTTTTACTTCTCTCACCCAAAGCAAGGATTTAATACTGGCAGGTGAACCTGTGAAGGCTGCTATCAAGTATACAGAGACAATAACTGTCTTGGAGGTAGAACTTTGTCAATATTTTTTGCCTTGGGCCAAAAAACATTCACAATAATGGAGTGCTAAAGCCCTGCTCAGAAATGTTGCAGCTAGGAAAAGGGGAATTTATTCCAAGTTTTAGAGTGCAGTATTTTGGTAAGATGTGTGGTTTCTTAATCATCCTTATGTTGAAGCATCAACCATCAAGACATCTGGGGGACACCCAAATGTTTGCTTCTTGTTCAGTAAGAGCTGTCCTTATACTTAAGGTTGTACAAAGCTGGCTACATGACTGCCCTTCACATGCGTGTTGTCATTCATGTTTGAACCAAAGTCTCTTCTCGTGTTCTGTAACCTGGGCAGAAGAATTATTTTAAAATTATTTTAAATATCCATAGCGGGACAGGAGAGAGAAAATTCCAAATTACAATGCTGAGAAATTGAATAGATGTTTACAATCTACTTTGCTTGTTTCTTTCTGAAATGATTATGAGATGATAATCATAAAATGATTGGGAGAAGAGATAATAGAAGCCTCTTGGGATTGTTCATATAATGTGAGTATTTTATAGTGTCATAAATAGCAAGCCAACTAAGCTCTTATAAACTTATTTTATTAATGCACATTGATTTATAATTATAATTATTAAGCCCAGGAATGCAGACAAATGCATGCTGTTTGGAAGCAGGTAAACAATTAAAGGAAAAGCTCTTAGAGGCAAGGGACAAAAGTAGGTAAGAGGGAGGGAATTCTGTGCTCTGGAGTTTGCCAGCCCCAAGGTTGACTTTCTCAAATGCTGCATTTTCCCCTTTACCTGTATTTGAAAATGAAGATTAACAATATGAGGCAACATATCTTTTGAAAGTGTTGTTAGGCACAGGGATCTACAGCTTTTTGGGCACTGGTGGGACTTTTTGCACTGTGCAAGTGCAGAAAGACTTCAGTTTGGTAAGTCATGCAGGAAAATCTCTTCACTGATCCAAGCTCTGGCAGTAAACTGAACTCTAGCACTGCCAGCTTTTTAGCCGTATTTTTGATGCCAGTATATAAATGCAGAAGTAAACAAAAAGGCACCATGTTAGTTTCAGCTACTACAAATAATCAGCAAAGAAATACCACTAGGTGATATTTTCTAAATAAAAACAAAGAAACAAAAAAACCTCCCATCCCAAAACTAAAATGTACCTTCAAACCCTGATCTTTATTTTCCTTAAGTCTTTTAAGGCAGAATTAAGATAGTTTGAGGTTTGGTGGCTGTATTTTCTGAAAGACAGGTAAAGTTAACACTCTAAGACAACATTCTCTGCATGATACATTATTTTTCCTGAGTTGCAATACTGAAATTCTTTCAAATGTAAGCTTATATTCCAAAAGTATCATTGGGAAAAGTTATTTAGTTTACTAAATGTAAAGGTTTGTATTATGTTTTAACCGTCTTAGGAAGTTGTAGCTTTCTGTAATGATCTCTAATAGTTTGGGGTGTTCAGTCCTCATTTTGTGTGGCTTCTCATGTTGTTAGTGAGGGTCAGGTCTTTTTTTTGCAACTGTGAACCCATCTGTGTATATTCCTCTGATGTGGATTTGCACATGTATGTATGCATGCCAGAAAGACAGTATCTTAATTTCTCAAGGGTTAAGCATATACCTTTCTTTAAGCATGTGAGTATTCCCAGGGCATTTTTAATTGTTTCTAGAATTTAAGTATTGAATTGGCTTGAAATCTGTACCCTTAAATCTCAGATTTGTATTTGTAGATTGATTGCAGTAAAGGAAGATCCTGACCATGAGTGGCAGTCAGCTCTCTGATACACCGAGGAAGCTTATTCCAGAACTCGATGGTGTTTTCCTATGAATGAACAGGTATTATGGTGTAAGGAGCTTGGATATGTCAATCCAACCAGATCCTGGTGGCTGTTTAAGGCTGTATGAAACATCTGGATGTCTTTTGGCTGTAAGTGCAGTCCCACCCAAAGAGGCAAGAAGTGCATTTTATTAGCTATACAAGGTTTTCTACTTTAAAGGTGCCTAGGTATGTGCCACAAATCTTACACAATAGATCCAGTATTTTGTTATTTTTTAAGTAACAGAATAGCCACTAATACAATGTTGTATTTTTTTTCAGATAGGTAAAACTGAGTCATGAAATTCAGATTTTATTTTCGATTACAGCTGCAAATTAGTGCCATGTATATGTATAGGATTTTTAGTAAGCAGATGTGGGATTGAAATAGTTTTTGCAGATAATTTGATTGTTTACTGTAAGAATATTCATATCAATATTGATGACAAATGAGTAAGCTCTGTGGTTTCATGACCTCTTGTTTTAGTATTCTAACATATTCACAGGATTCCCTGTTTAAATAAATTCATGTGTAGATCAGAAAAAACAAGCTCTCATGGATTTGTGTTCTACCATTCACACACTTGGTAGTTTTTATGAAAAGACCAAACAGCAAGAGGCAAAGCCTCAATGTCTCCCCTCACATTTTAGCGAAGATTTAACAGCAGGATGACATAGTGAATAAAGGCCTTCTTCTGTGATTTGCTCAGTGCCTCCTATGATTTACCCTTGGTGCCAGTAAGGGCAGGCAGTATTTTGCAGAGGGTATCCATCCCATGGTAGAAGCAGGTCCTAAGAGTTTTATGAGGCACACAGTGAAACAGCAACAAAAGTTGTAATCTGAACATCTCCACACTTCTCCAAATAAAAGGAACAAATTTATTTTTTATTGTGGCTTTTGCTTTTTTGTTTGTTTGTTGTTAGATTGCTGTAGCTGATGTATGTGCTACTTAACTGTACCGAACAGTACGGAGTAAGCTGGGGACCCAGCTGAGGGTGAGCTGCCACAGCACTCGTGTTAGTGAAACACTTTCCAGTGCAGGCTGGAAGAGAACTTGCTGTGCCCCTTCAGTGGCTGGGAAAACACTGTCTGATAACACCTGTCGGGCCCCTCTCCTTCACCTGTAACTTCACAATTTTTTTTCTCCCTACATTGCCAGTGCCTGTATTCTACACCAAGGAGTACACAGATGCCAAGATGGAATTATTAAAATGAAACAGTATTTGAGCTTTTCAAGCACGAACTAACAAGTGATGAAAACACTTTTTCTGCTCGTTTCCTTTAATGGTCTCTACAACCCACTCAAACTAAAATAATTGTAAAAAAATCTAACGTTTTCTTTGGAACAAAGAGGTGATTTTCCTCTTTCTCCTCTCTTCTTTCACACAGATGATTTTAAACATCTAAGTCTAGACAGCTCTGATGAAAGCTGTTTCTCAAATGTTTGTATGCCGCTGATTTTACATTATTGGATCTCTTATCCTCTAACCTTGTATCTTTTTTGATTTTTTTCTACCTGGCTAGGCGAATAGTTGCTGGATCAAAAGGTGCAAGTAGTGGGCCAAATTCTTTCCTGTCCTACACCCATTTCAGTATTTATATGTGAGTTTGGACTTGTTTTAGTGAATATAGAATTAGATTTTGCCTTTATCTGTTTTACTTCATGCACATAGTTCTGTCAAAGTATACTGCATTTATGCACAGATGTTTGTTATCATAGCAGTAATTTTTCTTTGTTGGTTTTGGTAGCTCTAAGAGCATTTGCCTGTACAGGGGCAGCTTGCTCCTGCTGTTTCTCCTGCACTTTTCCAGATACCAAGTCACATGAGAAAACAAATCACAGTGTGTTTTTGTGGTACTACATTTTGGTTAGCTACTGATATGTTTTCCACAGGTGTTCTATATGAGCAAAAGTGTGACTAAACTAAAGTATCAGAGGTCGTATAGAGGGGATAATGATGTCTGGCCATAATGCTAACAATAATAATACTTACCTGGAACACAGTAAATGAGAATTTAGTAAGGAGTGCTCTCTGTCTGTTTAGATGTCTCTTCAGGATTGGGATTTGTCTTCTTATTAAGACATGGCTACACTACAAAAATGTTCAAGAACTCATGTTCTCCCTGCTATTTGATTATAGTGTCCATAAATCTCTGAGAAGCATCACCTGCCATAAAGTCAACGAAAAACAAAGACAGAATTAAAGAAATCCCCGAGTTCTTTCAGCAGTTCATGTCTGGCTCCAACATCATCTACAAAAGGCTTGCATAATCATCTATCCAAAAAAAAGATACTTCCTTGGATAAGCACACACATGTGCTATGACTTTCTTATGTTCAGGCAAAAATGATGGGTCTGATGCAGAACTTCTTACCTGCCTGAGTTCTATCTGTGTAATCAATGGGGAAGTGAGACCCTCTTATATGGAATTAATATCCAGGTTTCTCTTTGCTGTTATTGACAAATATTTTGTCATTAATATATAACAGGGTTTAAAATGAAATAAAATGCATGAAATTACAGCCAAGGCGTTTTTGGTAAACATTATAGCATTTTAATGTTAATCTGAAGCAATTAAAGGCCAGATCTCAAACAGATGAAAGCATTCTATGTCGCCAGTGTTAGAAGACAAGTTAGTTGAAAATGATTTCTAAAAAAGCCACAAGCTATTGATTGTGTTATTTGTGAGCATGGTTATTATGAGCATCTTAAATGCTATTCCGTTTTCCTGTCCTTAAAGCAAACACACAAGCAAAACCACAGACAATATGCAGGAACTTGCTGCTGCTTTCACTTGACAATGGTGTTTCATTGCCGCCTTTTTGTGGTTAGAATAACTGAGTTGAGGGTAATGGCACATAAAATAAAAGCTATGAAAGGCCATGTCTTTTGAAAAAGAAAACAAAAAGTTGTAAATAGAAGACAGGACTGAAAATTAGAATGATAAATTGAAAAATAATGTGATTGAACTTTTTTCTGAAAATACAGTTGAATTTGCTGCCATTCTTTAGGCTGCAGCACTACGAACAGTGACTTTATTTGGGAGAAGAAATGCTAGGAAATTTTTTCCTCTGCATTCCTATTTGTTTCCTGGCATCTTCTGATGATTTTTTTTTCTATTTTTTCTGTTATTATTTGCTAAATATATTATGACATTTTATTTACCTTGGTCGAGAGCTTTGAGACCTCTGTGTGGCTTCCCCATTCTAGCAATTTCACAAATAAATCACCGATCATTGTGCAGAAATACCACAGTTTACAAGAAGACAGAATAATTTTTATGTAGAAGAAGCAGGTTTATACTGGGTAGTTGGATTACTGCATCTGTAGGTATGAGTACAGAATACACCCGCTCATATCTTTCTTTTTAATTAGCACCAAGTAGTTTTTATTAAAGCGATGTGTTACAGAGGAATTTTGGAAGTACATTGCTAGAATCTGCATTATTCAATAAGACATTTCATTTTATGGACATACTTTTTTTTCTGCATGTGTAAAATTAGGATATGTTGTTAGTCTTTTGTTAATTTCCAGATAATTAAACATTATTATCTATTTACCAATGAATAGATGTGATCTGTTTACAATATCAGAGATGTATATAAAGCACCCAGCTATAGTTGAAGCTCTAATTAAAATACATCATTGTTTGTCATGGTTTTAAGGCGAAAATTAAAAAGCGTTGCCAAATTAATCTTCAATCAAGAGTTCATTAATTAGCTAACCTTCTGTAAATGGGCTGCAGTTTGATGACAGCTCACTAAAGGACCATTTAAATGAATTCCTGATTGTATCAATCAGACAGGGGAAAAGAATTAGATTTGCGGCTCTTTTGCAGTAGCTCCTGCAAACATTTTCCCAACATTTAATGCACACAATGGATGTTAAACTATTTTAAAGTGATGAATCCTTTTTATTACTGTCCCAAACTCTGTTACTTCTTGCTGTATATCAAGAGGAAATGTATAAGGCTGCCAAGGTTTCATGATCCTGAACAGAATATTGCAGAGGAATATGCTTTATAACATAGTAATAAGCAGTTGCTTGAAATAACATCATAACTTTCCATGAGAAAAGCATTTTGAACAAATTATTGATTATATAATAGTCTTTAGTAAAATTTACTTTGCATCTGTCATGAATTTTAAAATACGAGGGCTTAAGTGGTCAGGTACTTCAGTTGCTTTTGTGCTGGCAACATAAAATTTCTGTACCTCTAGACTATCTGGAAATGTCTGCCATGAAAGTGACAAATTAAAGATGCTAGCGCTAGATAAAGGTATATTTCTGTGCTACTTCAGTGCATGTAGTATCTATCTATACCCGTTACGAGGGTGAAAAAAGAACTTTAGAATGGGCTATAGAAGTTAGTGCATGATTTGGTAACTTCTTTTGTGGTATATAGGTGGCATTGGTTTGGTTGGATTTTTTTTTTTTTTTTTGCATATATTTAGTCTGTATGTATTCCTTTTGTGGTTCTGTGTGAACATGTGTTTTATGAAAAGTACGGTCAAAATAACAGTCTCTATTTACTCTTGCCAAAAGTTCTCCTTCTAAACTCTGCATAAACACACATTTAGTTAACATTTGGGTTGGTTATCATCTTAGTGAAATAAAATGGCTTAGTTTTTTTGGGAAGGCGGGTGCAGTTATTTAGTCATTAGGTTCATATACTCAAAGCTCTTTGAAACAAAAGTGCTAATTAAGACCAAGAAAGATTGAGTGTCAAAGCACTAAGTGACATATTGCATTTCAAGACATTTCAAGTGTCTACAAATTGAAAAACCACAGAGATTTTTTTCAACTGTGGAAGTATTTCCATTTGTTGAGCATTACATATACCGATATTATTAACCAGTTATCTGTAATTGATGTAATAGTCTCAGTATTATAAAATACCTCCCTGTCCTGTTTAGGAGTATGTTAAAATACAACTTTAGTTGAATTACTGTGTTTCTGACCAGTGGAGAATTGTACATTTTTGTTATGATCTGCCATGAAACAATAACCTTGTCCAGCACTGCTACATCTGCTAAAACTATCCTGCCAATTAAACCAAAGAGCTGGTGTGGGCTTATTTCATAGTTAAGGTGTTTATATCTAACATTTTATTCAGATACAGTAATCTAGTGTGAAGGAAAATCAGGGTTTTTTTTTCCTGTGTGCCTATTTGCATATGCATGTCAAATGGTATTTTTATGGTATTGAGGAAAACAAAATGACCTTTACTCAAGTTCTTAATAGTGGAAGGTTCTTATGTTCTGAATTTTCAGGTGGTGAGGGGAAGAGCCTGGAAGAGCAGGCATTTGCTGATTACGCCACTGATGCTCACAACAGTCTGATACAGTCTAATACACTAAAACTCTCTATGCCTTCCTGTTATAATTGCATCTCTGCTCAAGGCTACTATAGTTAGGCTACATTAAATCTCATTGTCAGTCAGGCTGCATAAGGCTCAGGAAGCTCACGGGCTGGAGCTGGGCAATGTGATCTTCCTCAAGAGCAACTTCTCTCACTGCTACTTGCTTGTCTTCTCGCAGACTGCTACATTACTATGTACATAATGGACACCCCTTACATAAATTATGTAACTTGATTTCTCCCCCTGTCTGACAGACACGATTTGCTTAAAAATAAATATGAGCCTGGCAATCTAGGTTGCCCATTCTCCTTTTAGCTAAATGCATGTTATTTATCGTATTGAACTAAAAGTCTCTACTTCAGTTATCATCCAGCTCACAGGGCTCACATGTTGGAGGTGGGTCATGTACACTTCCCATGTATGATAAAACATAGGAGCTTTCAGCAGGGCTTCTATCAAAATAATTATCCAAGCAATTATCTGGGCTATTCAGCTAACTTTTGCATGTGATGGTGTTTCTGTGATTTTGTGTTCGTCAACCTTACTGCTTAGTTCTCTTAGGAACTATTAGACTGACAGTTTTCAAATTGTGCAGAAAAGACAAAGAAAGAGAAAAAAGCTTTTTATAGAAAATTGTGCCTTTATTACAGGTAGTTAATAAGCATTAATATCGTAAAAAATCAATGGGTTAAATGCAGTTGTATGATTTCAACTGGTGCAAAAATTTTGATCCTGTGCGGGTGGCCTGCATTTTCAGGAGGTTGTTTTTAAGAGTCACAACGCTGCAGTTCTTTTCCTCCTAAACGCAGTGCTCTGTATGAAAGAGGAAAGGACAAGTAAACCCTGATGTGCTGGGCTTGTTTGAATTTTGAAAAAAGATTCCTGATCCTGTAGCTTGATACAAGCAGGAACATAAATGAACTGTCCCTGAAGCATGCGCCTCAGGATAATTTTGTCATTCAAATTATTATTATTATTATTATTAATTTAGTGGCTTGTTGCCTTCTGTAGATATATATCAAATTAGATATTTTAATTTTGGGGTCCTCAGAGGTCTGTGTTGATGAGTATAGGCTTCAGGCAATAGTATCCATTCAGTCTGGCATACAGACAGAAGAATTCATACTAATGATTGTATACTTTTAAAAAGACAAAAAGTGATTTATTTTGTGTGCAGATTTGTGTTGTTCTTTGTCTTCTTTTAAGATATTGTCTACATTCTAAGAATGTTGGCTTTGTCAAGGGATAACCTTTGTATCATGCAAAGGAAAACTGTACAAGAAAAAACAGTTTCTTATTAAAAAGTTTGCTTTTTTGTTGTGGCAGTTTTCTTTTAGTGCATCATGGGTAGGGAGAGAAGGACAGTTCATAGGTGGGAAACTCTACTAGTGCATCTATATTTAGTGGTTGTATCCTTCTTCCCAGTTACTGTCAAAGCGTTGAGAAAAGTAAACCATGTGCTTTTGTACTGTCATATTTGATTTGGACTATATTCTCACTGTTGTTTGAAGCTAACATGAAACGCAGTGTCTGCATGACCCATTTTAGCAGCCCATTATCATAATTTCACTGTCATATGGCCACTGAGTTAATGTACTTACAAATGACAGAGAAAGTGTGTTACATGACCTTAGGGTTTTCAAAAATTAAATGACGTAGGAGGTCGTATTTCAAAGAATTGTTAAAGATTAGGGATCTGGGCAGTTGGCTTTTGGCTTTTTTCTTATACTCACCTTAAATTGTCATGACATGTACCAAGAAGGTACCTCTGTTTCTTGATAGACAAAAATACTAAAATTTGAACTTTTTTCAAGCTCTGTATTTCAGTCATTAGCCTAATACTTTTGAGTAATGTTAAAGGCTGAATGCAGTCTATTTTAATTATTTTAGTTTTTTTTTTCATTGTAAATCGTCTGTCTTCTCAGTATAATGTAAGTTAGATTGTCTCTTGTATTGTCTCTTATTTTGCCATATGTCTTTTTTTATTTGTTTGATTTGTTGGTTTTTTAAAGGAAGTATTATGAATGTATGAAGCAAAGCAAGTATGTTTCCTGGATTTTCTGCAATGGAGATATCTTCTGGTTGATCATGTGATGTGGTAGTACCGGGAATAATTCTGGTTTGAAAAATAACCTTTTTAACAAACTGCTTTCTTAATATGGGTATAAACCAGATCTGAATGTGTTTCTTAATTTAAACAAGTGACATGGGCATTTTATCAAAGCTCGGTGTCCCCACACTTCCCAAATTTTATAGTGTCATGAACCTACATTGCTAAAACCCACCATAGTGAGTGATTGATGTTTCTTTCATCACAGAAGGGGTTACATTGAGGGTAAACCACAATGGCTATGATATATATTCAGTAAGTGAGGAAACGGCAGGAGAAACCACAAACATGTAGTCCAAGTGGCATATCCTCACCTTTTCCTCATAAAGTTTGGTATTGAAACCAACTGCCTTATCTTTCCTTTACCCTTGTGAAGTTGGGAAATCCTGTAGGCAGCACTCTGCATGAAAGGCCTCTCCAAGGCTCTCCTGCTTGAACTAGAGTTTGCACAAACAAGTATCTTTTTTTCTCCCTAGAAACAGACAGAAGTTTGTCTTATTGTAAAAAACCCAACCAGCTGAACAAACAAAACCCCCAGTCTTTGTTGTGACTCATATATTCTCTGAAAGTGAAACTGTGTGACAAGCAGAAGGAATCCTGTAATTTTACTCAAGGACTTCTTTGGCAATGCTAGAAACATAAAGTGGGGTAAGAGTCTCCCAAAGCTGGATCTGCTTGACCACCCACAGGCCAAGTAACTTGTGACTCTTTAGTGGGATTTGCTCATCTGGGCTTGCTCAGGTGACCTGTGGTATGTTACGGTGTTGTTGTGGGGTTTGGTGGTTGAGTTGTGTGAGCGTCATTTTCACTTGGAAACCTTGTCCAGGCAGAAGCCGCCTTTACGTAAGTGGAAATTTTGTCTCAGCAAGAACTGTAGAAGGAATCAATATTCTTCTCTCAACCAGTGTTAGAAACCCTCCAGCCTCTGACCCCACTGACACAAACAGTTTTTTTAAAAATTACTAATTTTTGAGAAAGCTCCCAGATGTTATCATAACAGATAATAGTGCATCTTGAATTGGTTTGAAGATAAAATGTGA
>VYXD01011651.1:2280882-2293382 GCA_013397195.1 Hylia prasina | reverse complement strand
TTCCCTAGCCCCCCCTTCGCCCCTTAGTTAGAGCACCTGATCAAAAAATTATTTCTGACAAAGATTTCCTGCTCCAAATTAAATGAGCTCAAGGAGACGGAGCATTTTCACACAGAAAGAAAGGGAAACGTTGATGTTGGAAGTTAATGAATCTGGGAGGAGAGAGAACATTATTGAGACTGGATAATATGATCTAACAGCTTTCCTTCTTCTTATCCTCCCCGTAAAGAATGTATGGAAGTCAGTTATGTGGCATGATTCTAACATCTGTCCTACCCCATAATGGTAATTTGTATAAGTAATGGAAACAGGTTAAATACTTCCATTCTAATGTTGCCAGCAGGGATGAAAATGAACATTTCAATGAAATAATCTCGACAGAGCAGGGAGAGGAGGGGTGGATGGACTGATTCATCTCCAGCTCTCTTTGGTGATCCGAACACTAATGAGAATGCTTGAATGTATAGTTTATCAGATAGAAGGGGAAGAGCAAGTAAATTTCTCAGATTAGAATCACTGTGAAAATATACCCACATGCAAGCTGCTTCATTCTCCAATTGCCAGCGTTGGCTAGTAATTTGCAGCATTCATTTTAAGGGGATAGAGGAGAGAAGAGGAAGAGGTGAAGAATCTTTTTGTTGGCTTTTAATGGGATGCCTTTAAGGGTTATCATTCAACCTGCTAGAAGCACGGAGGTTGTTCTTGTTACAGTACCTTATCTACTTTTCAGACCCATTGCATTAGGATTAGAGGGTAGGCAGTTCCAGTATTTTGCCCCCCATTTTGCTGCAATTAGAAATGAAAGCACAAACCTCTGTAGTAAGGTTATCTGGTTGTCTCATATTCTCTGCTGCTCCTTAGCCATTGTCATAACTAAGCCATATTTTACCACCACAGTGACATTGTAACACAGACACACACACACATGCACACAGATTTGTAGCATCTGTGCCATAATTTTGTATGAACATTTGTATATACTAACACAGAAGATTCACAAATCTTCCAGCAGGCATGTTAAACTCTCACAATGTGAGATTTTGGATTCTTCTGTAAAGCTCTCATGACTCTGTATTCTGGAAACATGTCTGTAAATGATTTGGTTTTTTTCATCTGCCTCTTGTTTTTCCGTAATGAGGGAGATGTGTGGCTACAGATTGTCTTTTCTATCTGTACTTTTTTTCCCCTAAGATATGAAATGTGTTCTTGTGTGCAGTGGAAATCATCCCCAGCCTGGAGCACAGTTTGTGCAAGGTGACAGTGTGGGCTGTGAAAACTTCTGCAGTTGCTGTCTCCTGTTGGCTGGGTAAATATTAGAAGCTGTGGCAATACATCTGTTGAAGAATGGTGAACACTCACATTGTGCCACTATTGTTTAGTCACAGAGTAGGCCCTGATTTAGTGAAGAATTTTAGACCTAAACCTATCCCTATTTGTCAAAACAATGAAATAGGTATTTCAGTGAAAATTATTTCAGTATTCAATTCCTTTACTGAACTGTGACCTTCATTGCTTAGGTGTTCCTTCTGAATAAATTTATTTATTTGGAGGATTTAAAATTGGGTCTTGAAGAGCTTACTGCATTTAATTTTGTAGACTACTAAAACCAAATACAATTATTACTTTTGGTGCTTTTCAAAATAATTTATTCAATGTTGAATCCCTTTTTGAATGGAAAAGAATACCTCCATAGAGACAGATTCCTTCAAAAGCATAGTTCCAAGGTTGTAGGAAGGTTTTATGTGAGAATATTTGTATTTTTAACAGCATCCTTACATTTCAGATCTCTGCCTGCTTTTTCAAACAATGGATGTGTATTTATAGTGTAAATATTCTCACTGAAGCAAACACAATGTGCTGTGCTACTCACATGTACAATATATAGCATCTCATGTCCACTTAGATTAGAATGCACAGCTTTTAACACTGCTCAAAGATGACAGTATATCTATGGGGAAGCATTGGCATCCAGAAGGCACATTTTATAGGCAAAAAAAAATAATAGCAAGACTTAATAGGAAGAAAAGAAATACAAAATGCTCCCCCTAATTTTTAGTTGTCTGGAATTTGAAGGTTTTTCCCCCTTTTACACCTTGCATTTGCCTCAGTCTGTCCAGACACAAATGAGAAGGAAAAGCTGATGCTATGATCTCTAATTTCTTCTGCTTTGAACGTAGTTATTGTTGGGGAGGATAATTGCTTATATCTGCTCTTGATATTTTTGTGTGGTTTTGGGACATGTGTAAATCAACAGTATCTTTGCAGATGCAGGAATGTCTGGAGAAGATTGCTGAGAGTTGCTCAGTCACAGAAAGATATGTTGTCTGAAATCTGTCTGTTGATCTACTTTTTATAATTTAGAATCTGAACATCTCACACTTTTATTTAAGGTAGAATATATCACTTCTCCCTGCAAGTAATTATAAGAGGAACATTTCTGCTGTGTTTAAAATACTGAATTTTATTTATTTGTCAAATTTCTGTGAGAATTTTAGTAAAACGTACATGTTTTGAGACATTGACATTCTTCCTTTTGTTTGCTTCTGTGCTAGCTCTTACAGAAACCTTTTCAGTTAGAGAATTGCACTGACCTTGCAAAATACCATATGTTGAGTGTGCTGCTATTCATCTCATAAGCATTAGTAGTCTTGAATGAACAGGTATTGTCTGTATCTTATGATAACCAGAGGTGTTAAATAGACTATTTTTTTATTGCAGTGATAGAAATTAAACATTACAGATAAATTACTTTCGTTTTTGTTAAGAAACATTATTTCTTTGTGACTTTAGATACACGTACAGACATGTGGGTGTGCACACCATACAAATTCAGGGTTTTTTTAGAACTGGCTTAAATTCTGAAATAGTAAAAAATCATAGTTCTGGCCATTTGTACATTCTTAACCCTGATATTGCAGTATATGTTGGTAAGGGAGTGTAGTAGTGTCAGCAAAACCGAAAGTAGGAAAAGTGAGTAAAAGATGGATATTTCACCCTGACACTCAGTTTCTTTGCTTTGGCAGTTTAACATGGACTTAACATGTAGTTTTAATGTTTCTTGTGTGGTTTAGCTCCTTTTTATTTTTGTGATACAGTGCAAAAGTAGAAGAATAGAGAAAATGCCATCATAAGTAATTAAAGAAAAATAAAAGACATGGCAGTGGATCATTAGAGTTTCTACTTAAGGAGGTATATAGGTGGTTATATATAGCAATTATAAAAATATGTATTTATGCAATTTAGAATTAAATAAAGAGACGTAAGCAAATAATTCATATAGATCCTTACAAAATGCTGTATCAACTGTAGGAACACCCAATATCTTACAACAGTTTTTTGCACCTAGTTTTTAAAAATATTGGGACGTGAAAATTAGAGAAAAGTGGCTTCGTTGCGCTGTGATTTAGTGAGAAGAAAGCTGCTCATAAAAGCTCGAAATGTGATCCTCTCAGTTTTTAGCTTGTACTTGTTTTTTGTTTTGTTTTCTTTTTAATAAAAATGCCAGATGGTAACTGCCCGTTGTTGTGCATTTTAGGTCTCAGAGGAGTTTATTTTCTATTTAAAAAAAATTTTGAAATTAGAAACCATATTCTTCTTTAACTGTTCTTCACTTTTCTGAAACTTAAAAATATATTGTCTTTTGCCATTAGAATTTGCTGCAAACAGGTGTGTTGAATGAGAGAGCTAAGAGATCCTAGGCTGTAGCTGTGGAAGTGGATTCTACATGTGTACCTAGAGTTCAGAACTACAGCGGTCCAAACAAGCTCAAATATCTGCAGAGTGTTCCAAAAGCAGCATTGCTGCAAGACAGGAAGCTGACTGCCTTCTGAATTCTCTTACTACTTCTGCATTCTCTTCTTTGTTTTATGGACAAAATGCCTGTTGGAGAATATTTTCATCTGGTTTTACAATGCCTTTCTGGCATCTTCCTTGCCTTTGACTTCAGAATTATTTCTCAATTTTATTTATTGTGTTTGGTACTCACCTGTCCTTATAAGCATATTAGAAAACACTTGTGGTTGATTTATTTGTTTGGGCCCTGATTAGAACTTTTTTAAAAACTAAAACGTCAAATTATTGTCTGAAAATATTGACATTTAGGGGACAGATGAAAAATGCAATGGGCATCTTAAGGTTCAGTACAACACCAGTACTAGATGGAATATTTTCCTACTTCATCTTAAAATATGAGGCTGAAGCAGTTAGGGGCTGCATTAAGACTGAATTGCAAAGGTGAACACATAATGCAGTACTGACCATAATATGTTTGAAAGCGTATTCATATTACAATGAAAGAAGATTCTTTTTATTTTTCAGAAAAAACATTTCAGAATATGTTTGCAACTGTGTACAAAAAGAAGCTCAACTTGTACTGATGCTCCTCCCAGCTGAAGAAGACCTCAGCTTTATTAACATGATAAAACATATTTTCTTCATGCCATATAGGAGAAGAAGTGCCTCTTTTCTGGCTTTCTTTCAGTATTGTACCATGAAAGGACAGAGGACACATTTCAGCATCACTTGCTGCAGAGTTCACCTGACAAGGAGGCACTTTTTTATTCAGTTACTGAAAATTGTTCATAATCCATATTTTCTACTTTGACATTCTTATAAATTATCTACATTCCATTAGCATTGTGATTTTTTTAAGCTTCTTTTACAAAACTGGAGGGAAATGTGTACAACTATGTTTTCTGCTTTGCAATGAAAGTGTGCATTTATCACTTAGGTACATGTAAGTCACTTCTGTGAATTGAGCCCTTGGAGTAAATGTGTTTTGATGTAATGGCCATCTGCTCATGAATATCACATTTGCTAGTTTAACAAATAGTTTGATATAGATAAACACATAGTTTGGTGAGATGATATAGTTTCACCGATAGCAATGCAATTGCAAAGTTTTATATTTTCCACAAGCCAATAAGCAAGTTGCAGTGGAGATCTCAAGGTTTTTGTTTCTTGCTTTAAGAAATTAATCTCTAGCATTTACTTTCAGTTTCTGACTGCTTTTTTTCAAAATAGTAAATGTGGGACCCACATCAGATCATAACAGGAGGCAAACTACATCCTACCCATTTCAGAAAGCAATCAGTCTTGCTTCTCTTTTCACCTTTCAAAAAGTGAGAGCTGTTCTGCTCTCAGATGGACACAGTACAGCCAGACACCAGGAGACCCTGGGAACAGCTGACCTGACACTCCTGCCCTGTATGGCTTCATTAGAGTCAGGTGTCAGCGACACAGAAATTGCCCCTGAAGCTGTAACTAAAGCCAGTTTGCAAGAAAAGACAGAACTGACAAGATAGAGTTGGTCAAGTCAGTGATTCTGAGTGTCGTGGTCTGAGGGATGCAGGTCAGCTGCAAGGCGTTACACATACATATGTAGTGCAGTAAATATAGCTCAGTATACCAGGTCATTTTTTACATTGATAAAAACTAGTTTAGTAGGCTCTTTGTTTGATTTTAGCTTTGATATTATGGTATTTACTGTGGTCCTGGCACATATTTTACTGGTGAAGTCAAAGTTTATTCTTCAGTATCACTGATATCAAACTGTAACCATGACAGAGTATGTGGATTTATAGGAGGAGTGTGTGAGTGATGGTGAGTTTGGGTTTTGGATGTACTTTCAAAATTTGTCTTCGTGGTTACTGTTTTTAGTGCAGGAGAGCCATGTAAAATGTGCCTGTTCAATAACATTGTCTTGTTTTCCCCCATCTCCCCTCCTGTATTTTAGCATATGTTCCTGAGGAAGAATTGAAAGCAGCAGAAATAGATGAAGACAGCGTGGAAGATGATGGGCTGTCTCTGGACATCCAGGAGAATGAGTATTTGTGCAATGAAGAAGCGGAGATCAAAGAGGCTCAAAGCTACCAGAACTCCCCAGTCAGCACTGCAACTAATCAGGATGCAGGCTATGGTTCGCCGTTTAGTGAAAACAGCGATCAGCTGGCCCATTTCAAAAGCACTTCCTCTAAAGAAGAGAAAGAGGATCCTCAGTGCACAGACAATGTTTCCTATCCACAGGACAGCTTGGCACAAATAAAAGCTGTGTATGCAAATTTACTTTCAGAGACTTGCTGGTCCAGTTTAGCTTTGGACTTAAAGAAATCCAATCCAACCACCAGCAACAACGGAATCAGCCAGAATGAAAACATGACCAGTACTGATGCCAATGCCAATTCCCAGAGTACTTGTACTACCAGTACCAACACGAGTACCAGTACAACCACCAGTAGTACTAGTAACAGTAACAATAACAGTGGTGGCTCAGGTTACGACTGGCACCAAGCTGCGTTAGCTAAAACTCTGCAGCAGACCTCATCGTATGGACTTCTCCCAGAGCCGAGTCTCTTCAGCACAGTGCAGCTTTACCGGCAAAACAACAAACTCTATGGGTCTGTGTTCACTGGTGCCAGCAAGTTCCGATGCAAAGACTGCAGTGCAGCCTACGACACGCTGGTGGAGCTAACAGTGCACATGAATGAAACTGGACATTACCGCGATGACAACAGAGATAAAGAAGCCGATAAGACCAAGCGGTGGTCAAAGCCTAGGAAACGATCACTTATGGAAATGGAGGGCAAAGAGGATGCCCAGAAAGTGCTGAAGTGCATGTACTGTGGGCATTCGTTTGAGTCTTTGCAAGACCTCAGCGTCCATATGATAAAAACAAAGCATTACCAGAAAGTGCCTCTGAAGGAGCCAGTACCAGCCATCACCAAATTGGTCCCTTCTACCAAAAAGCGAGCACTTCAGGACCTGGCTTCACCTTGTTCACCTGAGCCAACGGGGATAACGGCAGAAGCTTCACTGGGTGAGTCAGCAAAGGATCAGAAAACTGCCAACCCCTACGTGACTCCGAACAACCGCTATGGCTATCAAAATGGTGCTAGCTACACTTGGCAGTTTGAGGCACGCAAAGCCCAAATACTGAAATGCATGGAATGTGGCAGTTCCCATGATACTTTGCAGCAGCTCACTGCTCACATGATGGTCACAGGTCATTTCTTGAAGGTGACAAATTCTGCTTCCAAAAAAGGCAAGCAGCTAGTGTTGGACCCAGTGGTGGAGGAGAAAATACAGTCTATACCTCTTCCACCCACCACCCACACAAGGCTACCAGCCTCCAACATTAAAAAGCAGCCCGATTCCCCAGCGGGCTCCACAAACTCGGAGGAAAAGAAAGACCTAGAGAAGGAAAAGCTGGTGGTCACTGAAACAGAGAAAAAGATTAAAGAAGAGAGTGAGGACTCTACAGAGAAATTTGAGCCAACAACTTTGTATCAATACCTCAGAGAGGAGGACCTAGATGATAGTCCTAAAGGTGGAATAGACATATTGAAATCCCTGGAGAACACAGTGACAACAGCCATCAGCAAAGCCCAGAACGGAGCCCCTTCCTGGGGAGGATATCCCAGTATTCATGCAGCTTACCAGCTCCCGGGAACAGTCAAACCCCTTCAGCCCGCGGTGCAGAGCGTTCAAATGCAGCCGTCGTACGCAAGCAGTGTGAAATCACTGTCGTCAGAACACAATGCACTCATCCATTCCCCGGGCAATCTCACACCCCCACCTCACAAGAGCAATGTATCTGCTATGGAGGAACTAGTGGAGAAAGTTACAGGTAAAATCAACGTGAAGAAGGAAGAGAAGCCTTTGGAGAAGGAGAAGAGTTCTCCAGTTAAACCCATGTCACCTGCTGCTAAAGAAAACAAGGACTTTCCAAAAGCAGAAGAAATAAATAACAAACAGCAGCCAAAGAAGAGCTCTGAGTCTGAAGTTCAGAAGGTCAAAAAGGATAGTCCAGCAGAAGCACATACGCCAAATGGTACAGAGCCACTTAAAACAAAGGTTGCAAATGGCTGTAACAATTTAGGAATTATCACAGATCATTCACCTGAGCCATCCTTCATTAATCCATTGAGCGCTTTACAGTCCATTATGAATACCCACTTAGGCAAAATTTCTAAGCCGGTAAGCCCCTCTCTGGACCCTTTGGCCATGCTGTACAAAATTAGTAACAGCATGTTGGACAAACCCATTTACCCAACCACTCCAGTCAAGCAGGCTGATGCTATTGACCGGTATTACTATGAGAACAGCGATCAACCTATTGATTTAACCAAGTCCAAAAACAAGCCTCTTGTTTCCAGTGTGGCTGACTCTGCCTCGTCCCCGCTGAGGGAGAGTGCCCTGCTGGATATTTCCGATATGGTGAAGAACCTCACGGGGCGTTTGACACCCAAGTCATCAACTCCCTCTACCGTGTCAGAGAAATCTGATGCTGATGGGAGCAGTTTTGAGGAAGCCCTGGATGAACTGTCACCAGTACACAAGAGGAAGGGCAGGCAGTCCAACTGGAACCCTCAGCATCTTCTGATCCTTCAAGCCCAGTTTGCTTCTAGCTTGA
This sequence comes from Hylia prasina, assembly GCA_013397195.1. NCBI lineage: Eukaryota > Metazoa > Chordata > Aves > Passeriformes > Sylviidae > Hylia > Hylia prasina. The sequence goes on along the minus strand of VYXD01011651.1, from coordinate 2,284,972 downwards.
GGGAGACCCCAGAAGGCAAATACATTATGTCGGACCTAGGTCCACAAGAGCGGGTACACATCTCTAAGTTTACTGGTCTTTCCATGACCACAATTAGCCACTGGCTGGCCAATGTGAAGTATCAGTTAAGGAGGACAGGTGGAACTAAATTTTTAAAGAACTTGGACACAGGACATCCTGTTTTCTTTTGCAATGATTGTGCCTCTCAGTTCAGGACTGCTTCTACATACATAAGTCACTTAGAGACACACCTAGGGTTTAGTTTGAAGGATCTGTCAAAGTTGCCACTTAATCAGATTCAAGAACAGCAGAATGTTTCAAAAGTCCTCACAAACAAGACTTTGGGCTCACTTGGAATTGCCGAGGAGGACTTAGGCTCCACATTCCAGTGTAAGCTCTGTAACCGAACTTTTGCAAGCAAGCATGCAGTCAAACTGCACCTTAGTAAAACACATGGCAAGTCCCCAGAGGACCATCTGATCTATGTAACTGAGTTAGAAAAACAATAGCGTCCAGGTAAGCAGCCAGGTATGCAAGTGACCACAGGAACATTGCACTAAACTTCTTCATAGTACTGCACTAGGCCTGACCTGAGCCTCTGAAATCAGTCTTACTTTTGTTGCTGAACTGCCTATCTGGACCTTGGTTTTTCTTACACTTATTTTGTAGTTATATTTATATGCTCTTTGTCTGTTCTGTGCATGGTTATTTTTTTGTTTCTGTTTTTATTTTTTGTGAGTCAAAGTCTGACCTTTATTTTCAACATCTGTCCTTGATGTTAAGCTATCTTTTGTAGAATATAGTGGGAGACACTATTGAGAGACATTAATTTAGCCGTAAAGAAAGACACAAAGAACAATGATAAAGAGACATCCTAAAATTACAAAGTTGCCATGACAATAAAGGTCACAGAACCTGGTAGTGTCAAGTTTTAACCCTCTGAGAACTGTAAAAGCATTTCTGTGCCTTTCCCAGTGATTAAATAAGTAAATAAGGAAAAACAAAACAAAAGGCTTAAAGGCATTTAATTAAAATAAGAGCTGTGTCAGAAGCAGGACTTTTTTTTTTTTAATGAATGAGCTTCCTTTTTTTTTTTTTTAAATGCAGAACTGGTTTGTGAAGATATTGTGCATGCAGTCCTTGGAAGAAGGAGAGCTGTGTAGTACTCAAGGGGTTAGGAAGCCACAACTGTATAAGTTAAATAATAATAATAAAAAAGCAAACCAAGTTGCCACTATGCCCAAACCCTCTGGATGCTGAGAATTGCCACTTTTTGGCAAAAGAAAAAAAAAAGTATGCAAGCTGTTATTTAAAACAAATGTAAAGATGCTCTTTTCTTTCCTTTATTTTTTTTTTCTGTAAAATACTGCAGTTTATAGTTATTTACAAATGTTAAGCTTTGGTACAAGCTGACCTTTCTATAGTGTGCTGCATTGGTAAATGAAAACAAAAAAAAAATGGGGCAAATGTTGGATACTGTTCCTTGTAAATTGCCAGCATCAGCTTAAAAAAATACATGTTACATATCGTACCATTTTAAACTGTTCAACTTTCTTTGTACCTTCTGGCTGTATGCTTTCTCTTTTAACTTTTTATATTGTCATTTTATATTCAATTTCTGTGTATATAATGTAAAACCACACTTTTTGAATAAAATTTAGTTCCTGCAGCTTGATATAAATAGAGGAATTTTACTGGCACCTGCATCTTTCCAGATGCATGTACTTAAAGGAACTATCTGACAAAAAAAATAAATAAATAAAAATAAAGCAAGCAATGCACTATGAATTATACATTTTGATGTTTTATCATTAATATTGTACAGTACATTTTGGTTCACACAATTAAATCCACTGTTTTCTCAAGTGTAAAATAAACCCACATGCAGTTCTTGATTTACATACATTGTCATGTCGTCATTATATTGCCTTTGAGGTGTTATTCCAGCTCTAAGAGGCATCGTTTATATAATCAACCGGCGGAAATCTATTTGAAATCATCTCTCGTGATCTGTGTGCTGACGTGTCTCGCTCGAAGCCGTAATGCTGGTAACCTCTTAGAAGAGATCTGCAGCAGGTACTCGCTGCAAAAGGTGCAGAGCCAGAGCAGCAAGGGCCATTCTGCTCCTCGTGGGGGACAAGAGAGGCTGCAAAGGTTTTGGCCAAGTTAATTTCCTTATGCTGTGTGACTGTACCCGTAGCCATTTTCTGTGTGCGTTCAAAGGCCGTCTCCTCCCTCCCATCTCTGATGAAGCACCTTTTGATTCCAACAGTTCCACAGTCAGAGGCTGTGGCTCCTGCCCCTGCAGTCTTTTGGCTGCTGTGGTTCTGTCTTTCTGGCAGCAGTGAAGACCTCAGAGGCTTTGACACCAGTTTTTACTTACAGTACAAGGAGGCAGACCTGTGTTTCTCTGTACTTTTTAAATATTGCATTTTGAGGTAAGCTGAGTGCTATCATATCAGGTGTTTCCCTTAATCTTTATTTCTGTTCTGTTGAATGCAGATGTCATTTAGAATGTAAAAGAGAGCTGTCAGAGCCTTCACTTCTCTATCTCCTGAGTGCTTTGACAGTTACAGTGTATGAAAGCCTGCGATCTGCTATCCATTACACTTTTTGGATGGGCTATTAAGTATGAGGACCTAGAGGGGTTTGCTTTCATGTGGTATTAGTGATACTATTGTGTTATATAGACTTCTGTGTGCATATGTATATTTCTGTTTCTTCTTCTCAGTTCTTCTGAAAGTAATTTAAATGTAAGATCTTTGCCTCCAAACACAGCACAGCTCAACATTTAATCTTTACTTTAGCTACAACTCCAGAAATATCCATGCACTGTTCTCCGTAAAAGCCTATCAGGTCCAGGTCAGTTACATTTACACAGTGTTTTTAAGTAGTGCAGGAAAATGCCATGAGGGTTTTTTAAAATGTCCCTTACTTTCTTCACTGCTAACTACCTACGTCCTTCAGGGGATCTAGCCATTTAGACATTTCAGTTCAATTACTGGATGATTATGTGCTTTGGGCCCAAGGGGTGGTGAGGAAGAAAAACAGTCAGGCCTATGGCCATAATAGAGAGTCCTTAAATAATAACCCTTTGAAGTTTTGTTTACTTTCCCACAGGCCTGCAAATATGTGATTATAAAATATGCTGTAGTACACTGCAGTAGTGTGTGAAAAGGTTGAAAGGGAGAAATAATAGCTCTAAAGTGGGTTTGAATCTAATGTAAATCCATTAAAACTGATTTTGAAACACGGCATGTAAAGTGAGTTCTCAACACCAGGTGACTCCCTCGAGAGGTGTTTATGACATTGCTAAATCCGTTCAGTTCTGATAGCTTCAGAATTGGACAATCACTCATCATCTGTGCCACTGTCTGAAGAAAGTCCATTTAGAATAAACCAGCAGCTTTACCTGGTGACTATGCTGATGTAACACTTTCTATGACTGAAATATGGAGTAGATGAAAATTGGAGGGCTCTGATGGTTCACTTGCTTAAGAAAATGAAGTACAGTGACAGTACAATCTTTGTTATTTAGATTTTTGCCACTTTTGTTTGAATATTGCATTTCAGAAAAAAAATCCTTTTTTAAATTGAAATTGCAGAGTTAAAAATGGAGCTGCTGTTTTTCTCAGAAATTTTTTCCAGGTTTATTTCTTCTTTATTTCGATAAGATTGCAACAAAAAGAAGTTTGTGCTATTCTACGAGTAGTTTCTAAGGCTATTAGATGGAAGAGACCACATAGCCTTTCAGGACTGATCTTGAAGAAAAGAAAGCTAAGAACTTTAAATGAAAACATAGCCTCTGGAAGCCTGTATACCTGTTTTGTGATGTATGCAAAATCCAGTGTGCCTCATTCTTTTCAGAGATGCATAAAGCTCATTTTTTTCAGCATTACATTGCTGGTGTTCACACCTTTGCTTATATCTGTTCTCAGAGCAGAAGATCTTGGTTTGCTTATTTTCTCAGGTTTGATTTCTGCTTCGGTACATTTTTCTATGTTGCTGTTTCAAAGCTGAGGCAAACCACTGGAAATTTTGGGAGGTCGGTGTACTGATGACATTAATCCTGAATGAAATAACCTTTTTT
>VYXD01011651.1:2196895-2280846 GCA_013397195.1 Hylia prasina | reverse complement strand
TTTTTTTTTTTTTTAATAGCATTTTGTGAGTTATTCACTAATGCCTTCAGCAACATTGTCTGGATGTTTACACTAGTAATAAGGATGCCAAATATAATCTGTCCTTTTCATGGAAGTCACTAAAATGCAATTGCAATTTAGCATGAAGGCATAAAATATACATATGATTTTGCGTTAGGCTAATCAAGGCACACAGTGCATCAGCTTTTGCTTGCATTTTCCAAAGCCATCTCAGATTTGAGTGTGTGATATTCTTTAAATAATATGGCAGGGGTCCTGGTTAGGAGACCTCCAAGGAGAGGCCAGTTTCCATGCAGAGTGTTCTTGCAGCTCTGTAGGTGTTGGTCTCCTGGCTGATGCAGTATTGAGTTACTCTCCCAGCATGAAAGTAGCAGGAAGTGGGATTTCACCATCTGTTCACTGAAATTTAAAAGCAGGGTCCTTTTCAGTCTGTGGCTGAGAACAGAATGCTAACCCAAATTTACTGGCCAGATACTAATCTCTATAATATGATTCTTCCAAATTTTTGTTTCCCCCGCTCTTCTGATTGGGTTTCTTCTCATAGTGTTTCATGTGGCTTTGACTAGTTTCTCTTCATCACTGTGTGTACTCAGCCTCATCCTACAGGTAGGTGGAGAGACCACTTTTTGGGATGAAAGATGCTATTATAAGTAGAAGGTGATATCATAGCTAAGTGAAAATAACAATATCCAAAACTGGATGTATTGTAAAGACGGAGAACATTTTACAAATCTAAGATGATACAGATTACCTGAGGTTAGCATAATGTATGAAATGTGCTTCTTTATCCCACATCTTTGTTAACTCTGTTTTTTGACTGGTGATATAGCAAAACTGATTTTAGAATAGCACCAGGAGGTCAGGACTGTGAACATGATGATGCATGGCGAGTGGACCTAGTTATTTTCAGACAACCAATATCAGAATATACAATTATTATAAAAGCTGTAGACCTTCCCACTGGGTGGGAATGAGAAGTTCAAGTTACTCTGCTGTGAAGATCCCTTATTTTTAAATGCCTCTACAATGCTGTCCAGTGACCTGCTGAATCAGGGTCAGTGCAATCAAAATGCATCTAGTAAGATTTATTCTAACTACTGTAGTTGTTAGCTGGGTTTTTTCCCTTCCCTGTGGAAAATAAATTTAAATTGATGAGTTATACTCAGGTTGTCAGAATTTGAATGGTTTTTACTTCTGGATAAACCTCTTAGTGTAAAGCATTCAGGGAAAATTAATTGTTAAAATTATTAGTTCTTTTTAAAGAAACATTTCTCAGACTAAATTGTTCAGGGCACAATGTGTTGACCATCACTACAGCATAAATCTGAACCAATTTAATATAGTGAGAGCATACTGTATTTCAGTCCAGAGTGTTTGTGTCAGCATTGTCTGAAGTTGCAGGTGAAAGCCTGACAGTTCCTGACCAGACTTGTCAGATGTAAGACACCTGTGGTTAAATGCCACATGGTCACTTGAGGAAGGAAGGTTGGAGTCTGGTTGCCTGCAACCCATCTGCTCTTCTAGGAGTCCAGAGCTGATTCATTTGCTCAGAACAGCATACATTATGAAATCTTAGAGATTGGTGGGACACATTAGGTGAATACAGGCCAGCCTTCAGGGTCATGCAGGTGGAAGTCACCTCTCTTGGTACACATGACAACTAGTCCAAAGCTACCTCTTTAAGAGTGTGTACAAAGTGAAGTATATATTACAGCTCGTCGTGAACCACTAAACTGGAATGGCACCTGCATTTCCTACCCAAAAATGACACCCATGATGGTGGAATCCGGAAAGCAGCATGCTACAATCACGTAGTCAGAAATAGTGCCCAAAGCTCATGACCAGCAGATAGAGGTGTAGCCACTAGAGCATGCTCTTGGGCACAGTTCCTTGCTCCCCATAAGGCTTATCATCTCAAGTAGTTGAGTTCTGTGCAATATGATCCAGGATGGAAGAGTCATTAGCTAAGAGCCAGCAGTTTCTTTCAAATAAGTTCACTAGTGGACTGGTTAGGTGCCAAATCAGTTTGGCAAAATGTATTAACCTGCCAGCTGGAACTTCAGTTTCATTGTATCATAGTGTGTATCACCATGGTCAGAATCCATTCACCCCTTGACTTTTCTTTCAGTGAGGTTCCCATACTCAGGACTGAGCAGTGATGAGACCAAATATCAGTCCTGGTGAAGTACTTGAAATTACAAGGTTTTGTATTTTTGAATGGCAGGATAGGTTGCTTTATCTTAGCAATGGGCATTGTCCTCAGATAGAGGCAGGCAGATTGGATCAGATACCATTTACCTCATTCTGCAGCTAGTGGAGACCATTGCTCTAAACTCTTGAAGATAGTCTCTGGCAGTGAAACCCAGCTGGGAAAAAAAAGATTTCTGCCATTTTTTCCTCTTTCACTCAAGAACTGCACAGTGTATTGGGGCTTGCAAAGAAACTGTGGTTTAACCTGAGCATTTCTGAGGAGCAGTGTTCTGTCAAAACTAACTGCCTTCTTCAAGTCCTGGTTAGGCTTAGTTTATCACTGCATGGTTCCAATATATAACATCTTATTTGTTGTCATGGAAGCACTGATACAGGTTCAGTGTCAAGAACATCATCTTCTCCGCACTCTCCGCCCAGCCTCCAGCATAGCAAGGAAAACTGGCAGAGTGGCTCTGCAAGTAACTCTTGCTCTGAAAGGAGTTGAGGGTGGATTGGGAGGGACTGGAACAGGATAGCAGGGGATTTTGATCTTGAAAAAGCATTACAAAATTTTGTGTTTTCAGAAATGCTTCATTCATATGTCTCTTCACTCTAGCTTAACCCACTAGGTATGGCAATACAAGAAGTGGCTCCTGAAAATGCTGCCCTTTGGCTTCAGGGTCTTTGACATCTAACTGCTTAGTATTTACAAAGGTGAAAAAGTTGTGCAGTAGGTCACTTCTGTTCATCTCATTTCCAGGTGAAACTAGACCCATTGTAGGTAGGATGTGAGATTCATTAATGGCTTGTCTCATTGGTAAGTGACTGATATAAATCACTCCTGAGGCATTTTCATTCTGGAGTTTTTTTCTCAGTTTAGACCCAAGTACTTTGAAAGCAATTTAAGACAAACTGGAAAAAGCCACTTTTGTTCCCAAATAAGAAAATCTGCCCAGGGCTGCTGTGGCAGGGAAACCGTGTAATGCTACCAGTGTAACTGTAATGGTTTAATGGGAAAATTCTGTCAGTAAACAAGGTTTAAGTTTATTAAAGTGCAAATGCTGTCTCTAAAAAACACTTGCAGGCTCAGACACTGCCCACAGCTGGTACATTGCTTCTTAGTCCAAGGTCAAATGCACTCAGCCTGTTTGCAGTGGGGATGCTGTATTAATGATTACACGTAGTAGTATCTGGGTGTATAGCTTGATGATAAAGTGTGGTTCTGGGAGGCACTGTACAGCACTGTGTGTCTTTATGTTCAAGGGAGGGTTGTGTTGGCTGTCTCTAAAGTGCTATCTTGCTAAAGTTTGTAGCATTTAGCATTAACTGCTATTTCCTGTCACCACTTTTCTGTGGCAGGATAATGTGAAAAATTAGATAGCTTTGCTCTAAAAAAGGCAGCAGGTCTAGACTTAACATTGTACGGGGGTATCCTCCACCCAAGTTTTGGGGGTTGGTGAGTGTCACATTTCACATTTTTAAGTATGCTTTGACAACTGGGAGTCTGGAAAAGTGCAAAGAAGAAATAGGAGTTAGGAATAACTAAGAATGGAGTCTAATGATCAGCAGCCATCAGATGAGTAAAAGCAGCACAAAAAGAGAATTGGAGCTTGGACATCCACTGTGAGAAGGACAAGGTGGGGAAAAGAAATAATAGAAGAATAATTGCTATTAGCAAGAGCAGATGTCAGAGATTTTCAAAGCTAGGACTGAGAGGAGTGAAAAAGGAAAGACTGGAAGGCCTGTTTGCCTGTTATGAGACAAAAGGAGACCTAGCAAGGTAAAGCTCAAAGGGACTCTGTGCTGGGAAATATAACCATGCCTCAGTGATGTTTGGGAACCTCTCTGACCTTCTGCAAAAAACATGCAATGAGGCTGAATTTGTATCAGGGTTTTGTAGTGGACAGCTGAAATATTTAATGTAAAGGCTTCACAGGATTGTCTTTTCAAAAGCTGGAGGGTCAGAGAGAAGGAGGTGAGATAAGGATGGAAGTCTGAGCAAAGAGTCTGAGTGAAGTATGATGATGAGGGCTCTTGCTGTTGCATATGATGGGGAGAGGAGCAGAGAGGAAAGCTTTGCATGGGGAAAACTTAATGGTTGTTTTGTTGCTGCTGGTTGGTTTTTTTTCCCCACTTCAGTGTTTCTAAGAGCAATAACTACATCAAATCTGTATTGTAATAACAATCAGAGTCCAAGAGCCTGAGTATGCTGGTTTCTGTAAAAACACACACTAACAGTAGCCGCCACCTCATTTAAGATGAGGCACAAGGAGGGAGTGTAAAAGCCATCAGAAACAGAGGAGAAGAAGGTGCAATTTCGTAGGCTATGCATGTACATAAATCGAGTGCTTGTGAGTAATTTAATTTTTAAAGACTTTATAATAGATGTGCCACAGTCTCTACTGACCATCCACCTAGCTGCTCACAGTTGGCAACTTCACTATTGATATCTGGGCATCATTTTAAGTGAGCACTTAAGGTTGAGTATCAAGGGAAGGTATTTATAGTTTCAGCAGAGTGGGTTGATAGCTATTCCAGCCCCAGATGGGAATTGGGTTACATGACAGATCAGGCTGCCTTCCAATTTTATCCAATACTAGCGATAAGGGGAGGGGGGAGGGAGGACAGCTGCAACCGTATAGTCCTTCTAGGGTTAAAGATCCTAATGCTTTAAAGAGAATGTCTAAAAGAAAATTTCTTTCTGAAATAATTTATGGAAATGCCGTGCTCCCTTTGAAGGTTCCATGTCACTGCATGGCACTACGCAATGTTCTCTTTCTTCACCTGTCAGGCAAGGACCACCTCGAAGAGTCTCACTGCTGATTACTAGTTAATTGTCATTAATAAGTGACAACTGACATTATGGGGGCTTAATGCAGAGAGAACAGAAAAGAGCCACAGATATTCTAATGAGCTGACTCCTACGTGCCCTCTATTGTTGTCGAAAATGAGGAGCTGTCGTCATTGTTCAGGAGATGGGCTTCAATTGCTCTGGAAAAATATTCTCTTTTAATTTCTTTATGCATAGATAATTCCTGGTGCACTCTCTCTCCCTCTCTCCGTCTGTCTCTCTTGCTCTTTCTCGCTCATACACACACACACAGACACACACACACCTTTCTGTGAACACAGTGAAAACTTCCACTGATGATATACAATATGTATTAAGGCACAATAAAGCTTTTTAAAGTATTTTGATCTAGGTGTGCACACATGCAAGCATATGTGTACACACATGCATACAGACTATCTACACATAAATGCAAATCACCAAGATGTTTATTTAATTTTTAAAACTCAGGAAAGAAGTGAGCACAGGCAACTCCCTGAAGGAAAGGAATCAAAAGGAGATGGTCAAGACTATAGGAGCTGATGTACAAAGTCAGGATTGAGGAAGGCCTGTTCTGTCCCTAATATGAGGGGTTTTAAGTGATGGCAATGAGCAAATACAAATTTCAGATAGAGGTACCTAAAATTAGGTTCTTGCTCCTTATTTAAATATTAGCTTAATGACTTAATGATTTTCAAAACTGTCAAACAGGCAGGCGCTCCCTGGGAGGCGGTGGTGGCTGCGGATGCTCAACACTGCCTGCTGAAAGTCAAAACCATTCTTTGCACACTTTTGGAAAATCTCAGCCAGCAGAGGGCCAGAAATTTGGGGGAGATGATTAAATGAGGCATCAAACTCCTGGTAGCATTTCCTGAAAAGTAGGAGTTCTGCTTACACTAGACAAGCATGATCAATCCAGGATAAGCTTACTTCTGTGCAATGCCAGATGAAATATATGCATACACATACAAGAGACTCTCTACCTTTGCAGATTAGGGATAAGCAGGGTTCTGAGGGTGCTGCTGAGAACCACAACCAGGAACCTTTCCAGAAGTTCGTAAATCACCCATGATTCTTGAGGTAAAAATTTAGATGAAACAAACAGAAGCCAGAGGTGTTGTTATGATGATGTCAGCTTCTCCTACCAATTTTGGAGCAACACAATCACCTGCATCATATCTCTTAAGTATGGACAGTACTTGAGATCTAAATTTTAGAAGAAGGATTTCCTATTTTCACCAATAAATATCCAAGAGTTTCCATTCTGCAACAATAAATTGCATGTCTGTACTTCTCTCTAACATTTAAGGCTGTGTGGGTTTCCCTGAGAAGTGGCTTATCCACTGTCTTTCAACTACCTGAACAAAGGGGAGAGTCCATCATTTTACAGGGAATTTCCTTTTGATTGCATAGCTTGAGTTTAAAACTCAAGTCTTACAGGAAAGAAAATGAAAATGAAATGCCTCTCATATTGTACTCACAGCGAAGACATTCATTAGCATTCTCTGTCTTTCTGCCTGCCAAGGCCCAAACAAAAGATACAGTCTGGAACAATGGCCTGAAACGAGGAACACAACCACAGCAGCCGTGCAGGAAGCCTGCTGTTTCCCATGGTTTGGGGATCTGGAGCCAATATATAGTGCCCTGAGCAGATGTATGGAAGTGGAAAATGCCTCAAATGATAGTAGGTAAATTATTTATTTATTTATTTATTTATTTTTGTCCTGGCTTCCCACTGTGAAGTCAACAGATACCATGTCTTACATTGCCATAGTGCAACTTGATGGGTCCTAATTCCCAGCTCTGTATGTGACTTTGGATATGACCTCTCTGTGACTGAATCTACCCGTCTTTTAAAGAGATGAGATAATGCCTGTGTGGCAGAGAAGACACATGCTGTAATCGGTGGTGAGAGTTTGTAATACTGCGTAGAAAGCACTTCTTGACATTGCAAGTGTCTTTTCAGTTACTGCACTGTCTTTAAAATTTCCTTTTGGAGAAGGCAGTGGAAAAGATCACAGTCCAAGCCATTTCACTTCCTGAGGCAAGAGGTCAGCTTGCTGCTCTTTGTGGTGCTCCTCTACCTTCTTATCCTCTGGGTTAGGGAGCTCCCCACTGCCCACCACCAAGCTCAGTCTAGGGTCACAGCTGCCAGGGCAGTTTCATATCCAAATCTATCACAACAGTTCTTACTCTCCTCATAATTCTTCCCTTCTTGCTTTCTTTCTAGCTGTAACAAAAGAGTTTTGGCAGCTTCTGGAACTCTCTGCCTGCTGGACCCCAGCAAATCTGATGCTAGGTACTAGTGATCTCAGCTGAAATTAGTACATTGAGTGGAGTGGGTAAAAGTTGGGGTCCTTTATAAACTGTGTTTAAATAAAGCTACGTTTTTTTTTCTTTTAATGCCATTTATCCTATGAATGCTACCGGGATGTAGGAAGAACTGATGGAGTCATTCCTGAGTGGAGTTGTTCTTTTTTTCATCAACAATTCTGAAACAGAGTTGGAAATTTTGCTCTGCCCTATGTACTTCTTCCCTCCCAAATGAAAGTCACTAACATTATTTGCATTGCATCTGTGCAGTAGAGACTGTCACTCAAGACCTCTTAGACATTTTAGCAAATGCTTCCAAATGACTGGGACTCTGTCTGTGGTATTCTTTCAATAATTTACAATCATTAAAATGACATCAGACTATCTCCAGTTCTGGCATTCTTTCCGGTTGCTGTCTTTCAGATGTCTACGTGGGATGAAGGTAAAGCTGGCTCTGCAATGATGGATGTCCCTTGCAGAAAGTGGTTTAGAGTAACCCAGGACACACAACAAAGCCAGAACTGGAGATAGTCTTATCTCACATTTGGAGCTGTAAATTATTTAAGGGAGCGCTCCAGCTCCAGGAAACTGAGGTTACGGCAAATATTAAGCTTCCTGTATGGCTATTTTTCTTGTGTCAGGTGGTGTGGCACAGTTTATTCATAGGCATTCAGGGGCCATGGAAATAATCAGAAAATGAGGAAAATATTTCATTTTCTGTTGCTATTTCTCATGTCAGATTTCTAGAGAACTAAGGCTTGAGGTTTAGGCCCTTTGTATTGTATTCAGATGCATAAAAATCCTCTTGCTGGCTGTAAAATATTGCATCAAATTAATAGATGCACTGTCAATAGAGATTTTTGTGACTTCACAAAATGTTCCAAGTAACTACATATCATTTATAGATAATCACATGCAAGATGCTCTAATCCAACTCTTAATAAATAGCTAACTCAAGAAACAACACAATGAAGTTGCAATGCATGAAGTGCTCAGTGATAGCTTGTGCAGTCTATCTTGCTTCAGCTGGCATTGAAAGCTTAAACATGTTCCCTTCCTTCCCCCCACATCCTTGCTTGGTACATAAAATATATATGGAAAAAAAAACCTGGGATAAATATTTATATGCCCAGCAGATACCAAGAGAAATTTTCTGAGTTATCTTGGAGGGGGCTGCTTCAAGGAATAACAGCAGGGGTGGGAATGCCTCCTGCTCTCCATGGCCAGCATGAAGGAAGAAGGAGCCCCTTCACAAGGCAGGGCAGGGCAGGGCAGGGCAGGAGCTCCTTTAGCCCCTCTAAATTCCATACCTCTCTGCTACCTATCCCAACAGCTCCACAGAGTAAACCAAAGCTGTCTTTCCCTCTCCCCCTTCCCCAGGGCAGTGGTGAAGCCTCCAAAGACACGCAGCTGCTCCATGAGGAATGGACAGATACCTGCCATCTCTCCTAAAGGGGCCCAGTGCCTCCAGGATCCTTCAGTCACAGCAGAGCATGTGGACATCCTCCATCTGTGAAGGAAGCATGACATCCAACCTTCTTTGCTAACTGACACAAAGACAAGGAAGAGCAAGAGGGGAGAAGGAAATTTGATTTTTCAAGTCGAAGCATTATTTTCTTGAATTTGGAGGTGGAAAAAAGTGTGGCTTTTGTTCCAGTAACAACTCTTGCTTTTAGTTTCTTTTTAACATTACCCTGATGGCAAGTAGGCAAAAAATCATACTCATTTGTGAAAAAGCATTTTTTGCATGGTATATATAGCAATATCAGGAGATAGGGGTAGAATTTCAAAGTGGTACTTTTCTTTGGTTCTTTCCCTTTCAATAGCTGTTGTTTTGATTACTCTGTGCCTTAGGCTATCATTAGAATCTTTTTGTGTGTGGAAGTATTAAGTCCATAAATATGAAAATAAGCCTGTAATTGACCCATGGACTGAATTTATTTCCATTAGATTCTTCTGCTAGTATAAAAAGCACAAACTGGAAGAGTGATATTTATGTGCATATGAAGCTCCCTAGCTCTGATGGTATATCATATATTTGATAACAAGGTTATGCTCTTAAAGGGACTACTCAGCAAGACAGGGTGGGGAAAACAGGTGTCTTATTTTAGTTTTGAAAGCAAAATTGGGTACAGCCATAAAATACATGCTCAGCACATACCATTATTTTGATTAATCGGACTGCTTGAGAACAGCTCATAATGAAAGCTGATCAGCACGTCCCAATCAGTCTCATTAGGTTCCCCTGCAGACACCTGGAGAAAGGCAGCCAGCAGAGGGTACTTTGAAAGCAAGAGGAGCTGCGATCTACCACGGAAAACACCGGGGTTGCCACACCTGCTTGTGTGCTGTGATGGAGCTTTACGGCAGGCGGGGAGGTTTCTCGGCTAAATGGGACATAAAGCTCAGCTGCCTTCTGGGGAGGCCATGTGCTGTTGCCGTGCCCTATGCATCATGTGTAATATTCCAGTTGTTTCCTCTGTTTGTGGCCACAGCTGTAGTTCTGCTGAACTGCTACATAAAGCTTTGCAGGGATGCTGTTGGTTTTTTTCCTTCTGGATTTTTCCACCTTCCCACTGTGTGAAGGGACCATATGGCACAGCTATTACATCAGGACCTGCAGGCAATTCCCACTCAGGCAGTATACCAGAGCAGGGCTGCATGTCGAAGAAGAAAATGAAGGAGGGAGGGAGGGGAGAAGGTGGGCGAGATTACTTCCAAGAACAAAAATCACAGAATATTCAGGGATTGTGTCGTGAGACAGGCAACTCCTCCTCACCCCCATGAGCTCTGCTATCCTCTGCCACAACCTGCTCTCTCCGAGATGAGGGTACAGTTTGTCACCAAGGTCAGCTTTGCAGCCCACAGGCTCCTCAGTGCCCTGGCCCTGCTCAGGGAGTGACTCTGGGCAGCCTCCTTCCTCTGGCTGCCACTTGGAAGGTTTATGGAAAGGCATGGCAAGGAAGGGATATATGTGTTCCTACATAATTTACACCCCCATTCCCTGCCAGTCTCTCATTTTTTTTTTCCTCACATGCCGGGGACTGACCAGTAAAATAGGCCAGAAGGGAATCGCACAATTAAACAAAGTATAATTGTGATATTGAGGTTTTGTTTGTCTGACTTAAATCTAAATTTGCATCAAGGGGGTTAAAAGTGGAGAGGTCTTTCAACAGCCTTCCCATTTGTTTCTCCTAGTAGCTGTGGCGACCATTATTAGCACTGCTTTGAATTAATGGTCAATTGTCCTATCATAGTTTAAGAAATATGAAGGGCTGTGAGACCAATCCCAAATAAGATTCTGAGTGCATAACGCATCTAATTAAAAAGAAAGGAATTAAATGGTGGCAAATAAAATTGGTACCTTATCTCTAGCCAGTGTTGCAAAAAAATAGACAGGAGTCTTGATCGTGAAGCTCTTCCTCCTTTGAGCAGGAGGTCTCTGTGGTACAGGTTATAAGGACTACCCTACAAAAATTACCAGGAATATCGTTATGTCCTTGGCCATGTGTTTGTCTCCAAGTGAGACTTTCTTGATGTTATGTGGATTCTCATTACTTCACAGGGAAAAGTGTCAGGGTACTCACATCTGCATGTAGTACACGTTTCTCCTCCATGGATGCAGTCCATTCACAAATGGTGTTCAACCAGTATTGAGAGGGAGGAGCACCTTCAGAATTGCTCACTTTTTGCACTACTTGGCAGATAAATAATAAGATTATAAGATTGGCTGGATGTTGACAGCACCTTTTTTGTTTTTAAATGTTATGTGATATTGTAACCAAGAATAAAGAAATCATTGCTCCATTTTACAGACCTCAGAAACCAGAACAGAACATCCAGTCTCTCCATTGGAAACACGACCATCAGGCTGGCATGAATGGGGTTCAACTACACCCATCAGCAACCCAAAAATTGAAGCCCTCTCAGCTCCACATCAGGGCAGGGTGTGACAGAACAACAGGTTCCTGTTGTCTGGGTGGGTGTGCTTCTGGCCAGAGTGGGCAGCTGCACATCCAGGCCTGTAACCAAGCACAGGGTTTTAGTAGTATAGATGGTGTGTGAAGAACAGCCACAAAGTTCTTGTGGATGTTCAAGCTGTCAGAGCAAAGTGGCTTGTTAGTGCACAGCAACTTCTGGTTTTGTTGACAGTCACAATTTCATTGCAAAATTTGCAATACCTGGCATTGTCATTGATGTCCTAGTGCCTGTAGCCAGGTGATTAGGGAAGACACACATGTAAGTAAAGTTTCTAGCCCTTAGATTTGCTGATAAAAGTCTTAAGATGTCACCCTAAAGCTTAGTTGCCATGCAGAAAATCAATCCTCTTTTCAAAGTCGCAGAGTTATTGTCAGGAATTTGTTTGTTACCTGTTTTCAAACTATTGTTTCAATTCATAAAGCTCCTGCACTAGTCTCAGTTCATTGTGCTGGAGTCATGACCAGGTGGTTATTTGGATGCAGTACAGCCAGCATCACAAGAGGGACACCAAGGGGGTAAGAGCAGGAAGCAGTCTTCAAGAAAAAACCAGCAAATTTCAGTAGTCAAGACCTTCCCTTTTATTGGTTCTATCCAAGGAAAAAGTGGGGGACAAAGATGTGCTAAACCTGCTGGAAGGCCTCCAGCACGTAAACCACAACAAAGACAATGGCGCATTTCTGGGCAGGCAGAGAAGCCAAGGGAAGACTCACCTGCAGTCAGCAATGGAGAAAGGGCAAGAGCATCACAGATATTGTGCAGTCCTCATGGGGGGGAAGGGACATGCCCTCTCAGGGGGTGTCAGCAACAGGGTGCGAGGAGAAGCCACAAGTGGTTTTCTAGGGCACTCTGCATTGCTCCTCTGAGACTGCTGATGGAGGACAGGAACAAGAGTGGGAGCTGCCGTGGTGTGTAGATAGTTAGCTTTCTACAGCAAGGGGCACCATGTTTAGCACTGAGTAGAAGAAGTAGCCACAGAACTCCCATTAACAATAACGCAATTGCGTATGTGAGTTCCATTCACTGTACTGAAAATTTACCCCTAAGGGTCCACATAAATTTGAGCTGTTGACCATGTGAAATGTTCTTTTATGAGCAATAAGGACACTGAGAGGCAGATACATGTTTTCCTAAGCTCTGGCCACATACCAGTATTTGTCTGCATAATTCTTCCATTTTTCTTCCCATATTTTTCATACAATGCATACATTGCTTATAGAAAGCAGGCAAAAATGGTTTTAACAACAGCATACTTTGTTATTAAATTAGGCCTTGGAACTGTAATTCCCCATCTCTGTATTTTGATAAGAAACCCTCTACAATGTTATCAAACTAATATATTGTAGCAAATTTTATATCTTCTGTCTCTGCCATGTATAATATGAACTGTATGAGAAAGAGCTAACTTGCTAGAGAAATTTTTTTCTCTCTTTCTATTTCTAAGAAACAAACAGTTTACTGGCAGGTTGAGTATTCATGCTGCTGAATCTTACCTTTTATTTGATTATGTAAATGGAGAGGGACTATACTCTGGTTCATCTTGGCAAAATTTAATTTGTAGTTGATGCCTAAAACTTTAGAAAAGCCCCCTCCCCCAAGATTAGCAATTGTCAATAATGCTGTGTATTCTCACTCCCTCTCTCTGCCACTTTCTTTCTTTCCTTTTCTCTCCCCCCCTGCCCCCCGCCTTTTTTTTTTTCCTTGTGATGTTATCAGGCTGTCTTTCAAATAACTAGAGCAGAGTTTTGAAAAGGAGGTATATATCCTCTCAGCAGACACGTTCAGCATTTTGAACTCTAGGATCGTAAACAATGGACATGAGTATATTTTAAAATGAAACTTGGAGTAATTTATCTTAATTTAAAACTGACTATTCCTGCTCCAGCTCTTTTTTCTTTTCTCTTGGAATACTACACATATAAATCCTCAGACAATCTCCTGGTAATTCATACTAATACACTTGGGGAAATGGTTTGGATTCAAAACAAATGTTCTCACAAATGTAGTTATCTCATCCTCCTCACTTCCTAGATCTTCAAATCCAGCTGGTTTAACTGTTTAACACCAGGAAGCAGTAATGGATTTTCCCTGCAATGCTTGGGAATGGCTGTCTGGACCCAGAGAGGAGAGTTGTCTTCCTGCATTCACCTGAACTCCCCCAAAGGGA
Source organism: Hylia prasina (assembly GCA_013397195.1). Lineage (NCBI taxonomy): Eukaryota > Metazoa > Chordata > Aves > Passeriformes > Sylviidae > Hylia > Hylia prasina. The sequence continues at coordinate 2,267,347 of VYXD01011651.1, read as the reverse complement.
CCCATAGTGGTGCCTGCAGGCGTGGCAGGAGTGGCAGGAGTTACAGCAGGGGTTCACAGGACGCTTGATGTTTGCTTATCTTGTGGGGTTATTCCTTTCAGTAGATCCAGACAGATGTATAGTAGCAGCAGAGGAGTCAGGTAGTGAGCAGTTAGGGAGCCCAAACGCACGCTGCAGCAAGACTGACCTCCTAGAAGAGCAGTTTTCAGTTTCCTTGACTGACACCTTTCTCGTTTCCCTGGTGGGTTTTTTTCCTATTTGTCTTCACTCAGGAGGAAAATAATGCAGAATGTATTTCTTCTGGATAAGACAATTCATGGTGCCCTAGACAAGCTGACTCCACATCTGCAATTGCTGACCAAGATATCTTTTTTATTTTGAACCTGGAGAAGAGTTTGGAAGCACCATCCTGCCTTTATTTCATTTGCTTTTCCTTTCATGCCCTGCACTGTTCTGTCCATAATAAACCCAGAAATCACATGCTCTGAAGCAGTGCAACAACGAGGTGTGCACACGATCTCATTCTGTATAAACCCTTTTACTTGAAAATTAAACTTTAATTGAAAAATAGGTCTCTGAAGAAATCCCCAGTCAGTGTCTGCCCAATTACAGCAATGTAGCTGTTACAATGGAAAGCTGTTAATGTTAGCTGCAGTCCATGTGGTATGTGGAATATGTTTCAGATTTAACATCAGCATTCAAGGCCATGACTATGTTTTGATGCTCCAAGCAGGAGATTTTATGCATTTAACATCAATTTTATGCATTATAGATCTTGTTGTACCTGAGCAACGAAGTAACCATATGATTCTGTGTTATTCATTCTGAATTAACTGTGAACAAAATATTTGCATCAACTATTCATACAGTGACTGCTTTTGTTATGTGTCTCTAGGAAGCAACTAAGTGACTCGGTGTCTTACTTGATTGGCTTTTAAGCAGAAGGCTTTACAGGTACTGTAAGCCACAAAAAGAAAGCGCTTGGTCTGGTAGCCGCATTGACTCCCTGACAAAACCCTACATTTCTGCTCACATCAGTGTGGTGGAGGCAGTTTCATCTGTGATCTCTTGTTTGTCTCTTGAGCAAAATGAAGCTAACATGCTGAGACCTGTCTTCGGCTAGTCACACTTTGGCATGTATGTGTGGGTTGTTTTTGTGGTCATAAAATTTTGAGTGGTGTAGAGCAGCGAGTGTGTTAGAATGATACCTGATAACAATGCTGCATCTTTACGATGTGTCAGGCACTGTCTGATAAATCCTCTTGCTTTCCTTTCTCTTCCTCAGGATGTTTTAACTTCCAGAGGAAACACTGATTTTTAATGTAGAGGTGGGGGTGCAACCACTCAGCATATGCCAGGAGCAATGTCGTACCCCGAATTAAAGCAATCCATAAGGTAAGCAGGGGTTGTAGCGACATGGGAGCTTTTCCAAACAACCGCAGGCACCTTTTTTACATTTTGCTATTTCCAGGCTAGTCAGAAATTAAAAAAAAAAATAAATTTGAAAACAATTTAGTCATCAGCACCTGGATGTTCATGGCACTTCCCACCCTCACCCCCCTGAAATTTCTAAGATTTTAATATGCGTATTTAGAGAGCTCCATCACTGCAGCTCTGAAGTAGCTGTTACAATATTGATGTTGTTTTACGCAGTCAGTTGTAAGTTATAGTCCAAAGGAAAGGTTTAGGGCAAGATATAAGAACAGGATGTAACTGAGTGATTTAGAAGGAAGAAGGGAGGAACTTCCAGGAAATGGCTTTGCTTTGCTCCTTTGTAGGAGCAAAAGGAGGCAAAGACTGAGTCCAAAGGTGAAGATCAGAGCAGCAGAAATATGAGTGGGTAGGAAAGTAGGCACATTTTTGATCAGAAGGGTTGTGAAAACACTGTCCACAATTAGTTTGATGCCACAAAGATTGTTTTTCAAAGCCTCCCATTCTGTGAAGAAAACCAGTTGCCAGAGTGTGCAGGTGACCTGCTAGACAGATGAATGGAAAACAGCTTAGTGAGGGTGATGCAGGATCACAGAAATAACCTTGCTTCCTGCTATGGGTAGAAGGATGTGTTCAGGTGCAATCACAGGTTAGGGAACCAGTAAATTGGGCTATCCCTCACTCTGCTATTTATTTCTGGGAAATTCATCAGTTTCTCATTCTTTCCTATTCACAACAAGCAAAAGCCCCCCTTGCTCTCACACTGGTTGAACACTTTCCAGCTTTAATGCCACCCTGATGCTCTGCTGTATGCTGCAGCAGGTCCACTTGCAGTAGTCACAGCTTCCTCGTCCCTTCCACAGCTTACAAGGACATGAAAGAAAAACATTACCCGAGCCTTTTATGTAAGATGACTTTCACAGACAAAGAGCCAGCATAGCAGTCACCGTAGACACAGTCCCCCAACCCCTTTTTGGTATGCTTGGAGGCATTTTGGAGTAATGTGTTCCTCTGTTCATTCATTCTTCTAGAAGATAGGCAGGAATGCTTTTTTCAGAAGGAAGTGACAAAGAAAACTGTTATACTTTCTTTTCCAAAGTACCTGTAAAAGGGCGTTTTCGTAACGCTGAGGTGTGTTCTTTCAGAACTTTGGCATTTCCGACGTACAAGAGCAGAACAGGTCCTTCTCACTGGGAGGGAGGTCATGATTGCTCAGGGAAGTGCAAAGGCTGTTTCTTCCACACCATGTCTGCTGCGCTCTCAGAACATCAGAAGTGGAGCTGCATGTATCTGGAGTTTTCCAGCCATCCACATATGCACTTAGATGCTGCTGACTTGTCTCTCATCTTCTCCCTCCATATTCCTGCCAAGCGGAAACGTCTTGCGGTTGTCTCATCCACGGATCAGTCCATGCTGTAGGTTCCCAGCACAAAGCAGTCTGTGACAGGCTGTGCGGTGCGATCACTGCAGGCAGCCAGACTTCACATTAAATGCAATTCTTTCCATAATTCTTGTTGCTTATTAACGCGTTGGAGGCCTGATCCTGATTCCTTTGAAGGCGATGACACAGCTCCCACTGAACATAGCGGGAGGTGAAGGGCAGCCTTTGCCGCTTGACAAAAACAAAACGTTACGGTACTGGAGTTGTTTGAGAAGCATAAATACGGCGGTCCTTAAAAGTGGCATTTTCTTCTTCCCCCTAATTTTCTCTTTTTAAAGTTATACCTCCTAATTACGGCGTAATTTTAAAAACCTATGGAGCTGTTCTTTCCTGGGCCTGAGTTTTGCAAGCCTGGCACATGGCCTCCCAAGCGCTGGCAGCTGGGCAGGTGGTACCTCCATGGTCAATGGCTGTGTGTGGAGCCTGGCTGAGAACCACACCTCCTGCCTTCTCTGGTGCCACCATGAGAGAGCTGCACCTCTGCCCCTGCTCCTCAGTACCCCCAGCCCTCCTTTACACCTCTGGGGTTTGCTTTTTGGGTGGGCAGCCTGCCTGCCCGGTGTTGCTACAAGCAGAACTAGGGCTGTGACTTGAGCGAGCTCACAGCTCCGAAAGCTGCCTGCCTGCCTCGCTTGGGTTTCAGCCTGCCACCACCTCACCTATCGAGCTAAATTTCCCATTACAACTTGAATTTAAATATTCTAATAAATTTGTTTTAGAAACTCTTACAGCTCCCTTGTGCCATTTGCAGGGAAACACTCTCCGGGTTTTTTTCTGGGAGATGGAGATTTCTTTGTGCTTGGGGTGACTGATTGAATTTTACCTGCGCTAAATTATATTTGCACATTCTAGTAATTGCAAAGGGCCACACAGAGAAACAAAGCATTGACTGCCGTTGTACTGGGATTTCCCAGATGTATAATTTCAAATTGATATGAAAAAAACCCTTGCAATGCATTAATAATAGCAGAAAATGTAACTCGGTTGGCCAACAGTGAACAGAGGCTTTTTTTTTCTGAGCTGCAAAACAAGCTATAGACCTCAGGTGACTAGCATTTATTGTTAGAATGGGTTTTCTATTGCGTTCCTTCTGAAATACGAAATAAAGATTTATACTGAACAACTTTGTTGTATATAACAGATCTGGATCATACCTGAGAAGCCGTGTGGGTTTTTTTTTTTTTTTGAAGTCAAAGCAAAAGGCTTTTGTCTAATTTAAAGGCACTTTTGGGTTATTCAGTCTTCTGGCAGGTCACCTGTCCTTTTTCCATGGCTCAATATTATCTCGTGGTTGGAATTATGACATTGAAAAAGAAATCTTTGGCAAACAACACATACTTTTCAAGTCATGTCAGAGTGAACCAAGAATGAGAGGGAATGATACTCAATGAAGATACCAGTGGGGTACTTACATATTTATTATTGAAGCATGAAGATTAGCTTTCTAAGGGTGTAGGCTTTTAAAAACTGTCAGTTTTCCCAGTCTCCACAAAATCAAAGGAGGCCAAAAGCCCTGATATATATTTAATAAGTCTAACATGCATTATAATAAAGTGTTAGATGCATACATCTCTGCCTGGCTAACTGTAAGGTGGTCAGTCATGGGCGTGGAGAATACATGTATGTTGAGCATAAATAATTCACTGAAGCTGTGCCAGGGGAGGAAGGTGCTGGCTTGGACAGAAATGGACACAAAAATTATGATCACATCAGTCTGAACAGGAGCCTCAATGTCTGGCCAAGCAGCGGTGGTACTTTCTAAAGGAAGAGAGGTCACTGACAAGCCTTAGCCTTGGGATATCTCTGCTTTGGGGATTGGATTTGCACCCTGCTGTGGCCAGTCTCTGTCCTCCATGGAGCACACTATGAGCAGCTGCTTAACATCTCCTTTCTGGGCATTCCCGGCACGCATTGCCAGCCTGCATCACATCACTGCATTCCTCCCTGGAGTTTGCAAAGCCAACACTGCAGCCTGGCTGATGGGATGTTTTTCAGGACCCTTTCTGGAAGGCTGCTCTAAGGGGTGCCACTCCTGCCCGTTGCAGATTTCCAAAGGTGGCCACTGCTGTGCAGCAGGTCTTGGGCTGATTGCTGCTGCTGCTCTTGTGCAGCCAGGACTGAGCTGGGTCTCTGTTTCTCAGGATGGGTATGCTCTATTTTCTTGAGCTGTGTTGTATTTTTCTAGCACAATACTACCGGAAGCAATAAGAAAACTCTATTATCACCCCCATTTTTAATGCTGTGAGCAATTTTAACTGGAAGCCACCTCCTTGTCTGTGCCTTATAAGCACTTCTGCCTTTCCACTCAAATGCTGGGAGTACACAGCTCAACTATCGCTGCCTTCATGCTTTTGCAAATTTTAATGCATTATTAATAATTTTGTAACATATTTCTTCAAGCTCTTTAGCAGAAAATGTTATTTCAGTGCTGCCTCTGATAAGAGTCTTAGTCACCATGTGCACTATTTCCAAGCTACCACACAACCTGAGCTTTTAATTTGTTCCCCCTGTTCAAACACAAGAAGGACCTTCTGAGAATAATATTCCTCATTATCTGATTGCTTTTGTGAATCGTTTCCTGCGTTTCTAGGTATGCTTATCATCATATCATAGACAGTACAGATGGGAGACCTATTAACTAATCCAGTGCACGCTCCCCCTCTTACCCTCACGATGAGACATCATTTAATTTGTGGAACATATTCCCATCCAGATAAATCCATATTTGTGCTTTGGAAAAAAAACAATAACAACAATGCCAGGGAAAAAACCCACCAAAAAAAAAAAAAATCCCCACCAAAAGAGATGTTTCCATAATTGTTGAAGAAAGCAGTTTGTCACTTGTCTCAGGTCACCTCTGCCTATCCACAAATGCCTTTGCAAAAGCAGGGTCCAGTAAGGTGACCAGAGGAGATGCTGGGTGAAGTAAGAGGGTCTTGCTCCCTCTCTTGCCTTTGCCGTAGGGTGCATGAGGAAAAAGACCCAATTAGCTGAAAATTGCTAGCAGGTAAATGATCTTCACTGTGGGCCCAAGAAGCTGCCAGACGATGGTGTAAGGAGACGCTGAGAGGTAGTCGCAAAAGGATCTGCGAAGAAAAGGAGATTGACAATTTTTGACTGAAAATGTGTTTGTTGAAAAATAGTGAGCTGACAAAACTGAAATACTTCAGAATAACACTTCAACTTCTTCAGAATGTCCTGATTTTTCATAAAAAAATGTGAAATAGAAAATGCCTATATAATTTTCTGCAAGTGTTAACATTTTTTCAATTGACAAATCAATTTTTTCTCTCAATTTTATAATTGGATCCTATTTTATTTCCACCAAAATTCTGAAGAGGTAAAAACAGAAAAAGTGTGTGGGAGGAAACGATGCTGGCACTTTTTTTCTCCTTTTTTTTTAATACATTCTTTCTGGGGAAAAAAAAAAAAAGATAAAAAGATGGGGAGTATAATTATTGCCTCATGCTCTCCCCCAGGAAAAAGAAAAAAAAGAAAAGCTTTGTACCTTTATATTTCAAAATGTTGTGTTCAGACACTGCATAAAGATGCTCAGGCAGGACTAAAATCTTTTGTTTCTTTTTAATACCATGTATTCATGCACATATTGGTATGTATTATATGTAATCTAATAAGTATATGCAGTCCTTAATAATGGCAGAGACAAATTGCCTCATGAATGGTTGTTCATACACCATCCTCTGTTAAACAGGAGTGAAGTGGATTTCATCCACTCCTCAGAAAATGAGGGGGAGACAAAAATGCCCCAGTGCCCTGGGTGAGGCTGCTTGTAGGGCATTCAGTGGGGCTAGGGGAAGAGCCCACCTCTGTGAGGCCACAGTCCTGGAGTGGCCAGTCTCAGACTAGCAGAAAAGATAATTTTGTGGGGTTGGGGTGATGTTTATGTCATTCAGGCAGTTACCAGGGTGAGAGTCCATCTCTGTGTCTGTAATGTGTGTGAGCTGAGGTAGTGTCAGGAGGAGGGCAGTGGGATGGCTGGGTTGAGATAGCAGCACTTCTGCTACACTGGTTGCTGTCTCTTGGTAAGGAAGCGAAAAAGGATTAAAAAATTAATACTGGTAAGGTCTGGCCACTCAGTGCTTCATGAGAAAGGATTCCTTCTTAGGGCCAGTGATAAAACATCTTCAAATCATTACAGGGAGAGGGAACTGTCATTTTTGAGCTGTATTTTCCTTTCTGGAAGCTTCAGAGTTCCATATTTCAGACAAATGAACCATTTTTAACAACCTGGAGCATGAGCCTGCAGATTCTATACATGGTGGCCACAGAGCCCGTGAATTGAAAGGGTGCTGGGCTATCTCTGTGTTTCTCCACCTGTGAGTATTTTGTCACATCTAGTCTGCTCCAGCACATCAGTTTTTGTAGTCAGGGGACAAAGAGGGATGGTCAGTCTCAGATAACTGGCTTTGCTATATCCTAAAGGGTAGTGCCCATTTTATTCTGTCTTTTCTGTAGCTCCAAAGCCCACCTGCAGACCTTTCCCTGTTCTCGGCTGACATCCCTGGAAAAGAGCAGCCCTTGTGCTATTTCCCTTGTGGATGTGCTTCCTCCTCTTCCATTACCAGTGCAGAGCCCATTTCCACACGCCCCATGTCCGTGCTGCCAGCCTGGCGTGGACAGCTCGGTCACAGATCAGCCAAGGCTGGGGATGCCCCTGTGGGGCTTGAGCAGTGTCAGGGCAGTGGGGAGAGGGTGGCCCTGGCAGGAGCACTCCAGGAAGGGGCAGTGGGTGGCTGCCAGCTCCAGCAGTGCCACAGCACGGTGGGGACACAGGAGGCAGCTTGGTATAAAGCAGAGGGGTGGAGGGAGGCAGGCAGTGCTCCAAGGGTGGGAGGGAAATCTCCCGTTAACAAAGAATTTTTTTTTGTTGTGAAACAGCATTTCCCTGTCCCGGCCAGATGCAGATGATAGATAAAATAGTTTTAAAGTAATATTCTCTCTGGTGATGGCTTCTTCTAGGTCAGGGAAAAAACTGGGTATTGCAGGGATAAAGGGAGGACAAGGGGGAAAGAGAAGGGAAAACAGTGCCAGTGGTGAGGGTTAGCCTGCAAATCTCTGTGGCTGGCAGTGACTACTGCAGCAACAGCTAGAGTGAGAATACATTGCACTTTTTTGTTGACTTTTCAGTTTTTTAATTACCAGCAAGTTGGTAATGGCATGCAGAATCAGATTCTGCTTCCTTTCACACTCCAGACACTCATGTTTTGACCACAGGGCCATAAAATTATCAAAGGAAAATATTATTGGCTGTAACCACCTCAGTAATATTTTTACAGCTCCTGATTGACCACAAATCTATATTTAATAAGAAAAACAAAGCAAACACACACCCCATTCACTTCAGCTAGTGCTATACATTTAACTGGGGAAACACATTCATTTTATAGGGAGGCAGGAATTGCAGACTGTGCCTAGGAAAATATGCTTATTATATCCATGACTGGAAAAAAATATAAATTTTCCTTTTTAGGTATTTTTGTAAGTTGTCTCAGGTTTTATCAGCTCAACTGGCCTCCTGATAAATTATTGCAAATATTGTACTCTACATACTCATTGTAGTGGCACATTAGAGAGACACTTTTATGTTTTGAGGACCTTACACAATGTAATTCAGATATTAAGTCTTGATTGGCTTAAAAATCACCTCTTCAGGGATTTGGATTCCCAAGGAAGCATAACACAGCCTGAAAGAGTCTTGCCTTCTCCTCTCAGATTTCAAGACAGGGAGGTCCTCCTTTTCATGCTGCTAGAGAGCTGTTAAGGAAAACTGAGATAGCTTTGAACATTGAGAAAAACACCTGCAGCCACTGGGAAGATACTCTGAGGTACAGTAGGGGTTTATGGCTTCTGTCAGGACCTTCAAAAGAAAATATATTCCTTGGAGAATTATTCTGGGCCTGGATGCTGAGCTGCACTTGGTTCCCACTCAATCCACTACAGGCATTTGGGTTTACAGAGGGTGCAGCCTTGATGATCTCAAGGTGGCAAGAGCAGGAGTGGCTGTGGGGGTGTTTTACTGCGAGTGTGGGACCTCTCTGGGTCTGGGTGCAGGAAAGCTCCCTGCTGCCAACATGCCCACCTGATGGCATGCCTGCTCCCTCCTCCTTGCACACAGAGCACAGGGGTGAGCTCCTGCTGCTCCTGGCTGCATGGAGGCAGAGTGTACAGGATGGTGCCAGAGCAGGAGGGAGTTTCCAGCATGGCTTGTGATCAGAGGAGGTGCACAGCTTGCTGCAGTGAGGAGGTGCGTGCTGGAGACTGCATGGAAAGGGCTGTCCTTGGGCTTTGCACCCAGCAGGTTTGCTGGCTGTGGGATGGAGTGTCTGAATCAGGATGAATGACACAAAGCATGGCGCAATTCTTGCCTGATGCAGAGATGTATGGATTGGAAACTACTCTGGACACTCTGAAGAAGTTATGGCCACTGACTATGTCCACCACACACACAAGGGAGGCTGTGCCAGCCCAGGGCTAAGTGCATTCAGGTCACATCTATGGCAAGGAAATGTGATGTTGACAAGTTAACAGATAGCACCTTGCAATCCTTTTTGTTGCCAATGTACCTGAAATTATAGAAGCCATACACAGCAGCTGGCAGGAGGTGGCAATTAGCTCCCAAGTGTCCAAAATTTGCTTCTGCCCACGCAAGGATACATGTCCACTGAAAAGTATGCCTCTCCAACATCACACAGTAGCTAGATCAGCCACTGGATAGCAGTATGGAATCCAGTGTCTTGGACAGATGGGTGTCTCCATGGACATGCAGGAGCCTTATTCCTAACACCTCATTTGTTCATTAGCAGCTTGCCTACCCTGGATGGATTTCAGGAATCCAAATCATCTTCCAACAAAAGAAAAGTTGCATGATAGAAAAAACCAGCAGTAGATGCAACCTATGTATCTACTTAGAAGGTTAGCAGGACTCTGGCATACCAGATCTTGCAGAGGGGATCAGGTTTTCTCTGGGAATAGGTCTGCCAGCAGCCACTTTGGTATCACAGCCTCTCTTCTGTTGCTACAGGTCTGTGTCCGGGCAAGTGGAGCTGATAAGGACTTCAGGTACATTCACATTTCACAGGGCCAAAGCCCTGGGTTGCCTGATAGCTCTCCCTCCAGCTGGGGCAGGCATCAGCAGGATAAGGGTGACAGTCCAGCACTGGAACCAGTAAAGGAGCCCATGGTGGGATTTTCATACACCGGCCATTGCAGACATTGCCTTTGCTGCTGCTGGGCTCACATCCCCTGCTGCTGTTCTTACGGACACTCCACCCATTTGGTCTCCATTGGCCTGCTTCTGTCACTGCCTCCCCTTGAGCTGTGCCTCCTTTTCCTTCCAGATCTGTTGGTCTGATGGGTCCCTCTGAAACCAGGTCACTTCTGTGTCTTGTGGGATGATGTTTCTGCCACAGCTTATGTGAGAGTATTTCTCTGCCGAGTCAGAAGGCCCAGCTAAAGGAGTGGAAAATCATATTGCTGTTTTCTGCCTGCATGCAGGAAAAATGAAATCTCTCTCATTTTTCATTCTGTAGCACAGCAAAGCCAAAAGTTGCTACTTTTATCTAAAGCTATGCACATAACTGACTTTTCAGTTGGCTGGCTGCATTGCAATATTGGAGGGAAAAAGTCTTCTTAGTCTGAAGAAACTTTTTCTATTCTTAGGCAAATAGAAAAAAAACCTGAAAAATTTAATTTGTGGCCAAGTGAAACATTTCATTTGACTTAAATGTTTTCTTCACTATAAAATGAGAATTCACAGCATTTTCTTTTTATGAAGGAAACCAAATTTTTTCTGTTTTGGATAGAGTCAAAACTTTCCAGTAAAAAGTACTCCATGATTAACTTTTATCTATGGAATATGCTTCAATCCTTACTCTCTTCCTTACTTTTGGGACTCAGACTTGACAGAGGCTCAGTGAAGACTACAACAGGAGGAATTCAGCTCCCTCCTGAAGGAGGAACCCTCCCTCCCCCTGGATATCTCGTTGCGTGCCTTTGAACAATTTAACTCTGTGAATAAAATCACCTTGTAAAGTGTAAGGGGAGTGTATGACAGAAACAAAATTAAAGGCACATGTTTATGAACAGCTCCTGGTCCTTCCTCAGTTTATGTGCTGAAAATATTTTTGTGTTCTGTTTCATGACTTGGACAGTGTTAAAAGCACTGAAGCACTTTTATTCACACATCATCAACTTGTAGGAAGAAAATAAAAAATAACAGCGCCAGCAACTTTGATACCATATATGTGACAAATACTGTGATGCAATTAAAAAAGTGCTGTAAACTATGTCTTGCTGGACCTTGCAATTAACCACCAAGAGAAGCCCAGCACTTTCTATTGCTGTAGATCAGAATATCTGAATAACTGAGGCCTCTGAATGTGTCATTTGAAGAGCAAGCCTTGTGCCCTCTGATGTTAATTTTACTCTGCCTGCATTTAAGATCATCTGCACTTAGTACCTCTTAAAACAATATTTTCATGTTTTTTTCATTTCATAAAGGCCAAAGGACCTCAGCTGCTGCAACTTTTCCTAAGGTATGTTACGTGATATACTGTGCCATAAATGCTAAATACAAATGTGTAGATACGTCTGCTATGAGGAAAGGCTGAGAGAGTGGATTGTTCAGCCTGGAGAAGAGAAGACCCTGGGGAGAGTCTTTCAGTACCTAAAGGAGACCTACAAGAAGGATGGAATGGACTTTTTCCAAAGGCAGTAGTGATAGGACAAGAGGGACTGTGTTTAAGCTGGAAGAGGGCAGGTTTAGATTAGATATTAGGAAGAAATTCTTGATTATGAGCGTGAGGAGGAACTGGAAGAGATTGCCTGGAGAAGTGGTGGATGCCGAATCCCTGGGAACATTCAAGGCCAGGGTGGACAGGACTCTGAGGAACCTGATCTAGTTGAAGATGTCCTTGCCCATGACAGGCAATTTGGACTAGGTGACCTTCCAACTCAAAGTCGCTTCCGACCCAAAGCATTCTATGATTCGGTTTGAATATAAAGGTCTTTGTGGTGAGAGCCATGAATGATCTTATAGTTATGTCTGGTTTTCCACTGGAATTTTGTTTCTCTTCTTTGGCTTCATGTATAGCCCTCCAAGAGATTTTCTTTGTCACAGCCTTCTGGGGACCAAACCACACAGTGGGCTCAGGACACACCTGTTGTACATGGACAGGGGCTGTGGTCCCCTGTACCCAGCTCCCTTTGACACAGCCTGCACTGCATCTCTGTGAGATCAATAAAATGGAAATGTCATCTCTTCATCATCACGAAGGTGAGGTTGGTATTAAGTTTCAGCAGTCGATGTTTGCAGCGACAGAAATTGATACACGTTCCTTGTGTTATTGCAAGGCTCGAAGCTGTTTGCAGCTGTGTCTTTATCAGAAATTCTTGCCTCTCTGCCTCTGTCAAAGGCTTCTAAATTACTTTATATTTGTAGCTTTTGAGCAGCTGGATCTCTCTGCTCATATCCTTTAATTTGTTGAAATGTAGCAATAGCATTGTGGCCGAGGTAGCATGCTTGAAAAATTGTTTTCCTTCTGAAGATGTAGCCTACTCTGATCAGTTCTGAAAGTAAGATGGGACTAAGCATGGTAAGGGCAGCTTCATCTCTCCATCCTACCATGCAGCCCCATTCCTCTGTGCACAAGTTCCCACATGTCTACTTGAAAAGCATTAGTCACCAGTCTGAGGGCAGCAGTAATGCCAGGAACCTCAGGTGCTCAGTTCATCAGCTGTAACCTCAAGCGTCTATGAGGGGAAGAGAGTCCTTGTCAGTAGCTTGTTCACAAACCACCAGCTGAAACAGATTCACACAAATCTTTTGTCAAACAAGTTGGAATAACAAATGCACTTATAAAAAAAGCAAAGAATTCATTAACGGAAAAAGAGGCTAAATTACCTGAATAAATAATTCACCACAAATTCCTCAGTTCTGTTTCACACCAAACATTTACATTAAACTTCTAATTCTTCAACATGCTGGAGGATTAGTCAATTGAAATCCGTGTCTATTAATGAAAGTAGTAGTCCAAACCTTATCACTGTGGGAAGACTTGCAGCTAGGTCTCATACAATTACTGTTTTTCCCCATTCACACTCCAGTTCAGAAGACTACTTCAATACATGCTTAAGTGAAGAGCACATTTATCTACTTTATCTCTTCTGATGGCTCTGTGAGGAGTTGTAGCTGTTGCTCATATGCTTAGGAAGACAGTTAGCTTGTGTTTCAGGATGAATGGAAATGCCCCAAAATTTTGAGGGAGTTTTTTCAAGCACAAAACCTTCACAAACTGAGGGCACAGGACCACTTTATCAAAGCCTTAAGTAACAAAATAGTAAAGTCTTTGGTACTTGGGGACACCATGCATAGCCAGCAGCCTTAAACCTTGCCTTGAAAAGGGATGTATTTAGAGGATGGTTGGGTGGGAAGCACAGGTTAATGAAATGCTGTGGTGGTGGTGCTGCCCAGTGGAGCTCCTCAGCAGGTGCTCAAGAGTTAGAAAAGCTGGACAAGCTCTCATGCCCTGTGGCTCTTTGCTCTCTGTGTTTCACAGGAGCAGTGCACTGGCTGAGCAGTGGCATTTCTGATGGCTGGGGTCAGTTCTGCTGTGTCACCACCACAGCATTGATTCAGCAGTTACAGCACCACGAAACCAACGAGAACACAGTCCTCTGAAGTCACAGCTCACTGCTGCTTCCAGTCACCTCCACAGGCAGCAACAGAAAGTGCAATCAATGAAGTGGGATTTCATCAGCAAGATTTAACCTCTGTCATTGTCTGCAGTAGCCCCACCACGCTGTGACCCGTCATTATGTCTTGGATACAGAGGCCTTGGCCAAACCAGACATCTCCGGTCAGGGATTTGTTTATCATCAGAGATGAGTTTGTTTTTGCCATTACAGAATTCCCAGTGTGTATGTATCTCCTCTTTGTCTCTGCCATTCAGAACAGTCTCTATTTCTTGTTAATTTATAAACAGCGCAATGAAATCAAATGAGACTCCCGTAGGACTTTCTTTTTATTGTAAACATGGTAATGCTCAGTGAAAACACTGAGGTATTTCAGCTACTAAACCCAGCAGGAAAAATAATAGTTTCAGGGAGGTGGTGGCAAGTAAAATACCACATTTTTTCGAAGTAGCATCTAAAATACTTATTTTTTTAAGCATCCAACATGTTCATTTTCTCCCGAGAAGGATTTTCTGGCCATATCAAGAGGGAAATCTCAGGTAAGCTTGTCTGTGTACAATATGTTCTAATGTAATTCTTCTTTATTTTGTGGGAAAAAGAAAAGAAAAATCAAATAGATGGGAGTTGAGACCTTGTTTCATCTTTTGGACATGTGAAATATTGTGCTGAGTGTCTCTTTTGGGCACTCCAGATAAATGATGAGCTTAAAATGTGCTTAAAAACTCTTCAAAGTTCTGCTCCATCCCACCATCAGATGGAACAGCAAATTCATTTTTTTTTCAAAACTGGAAAAAAAGCTTTTAAAATATCTTCTGCTGGAACTGAGTGACTGTTTCCTGGTTAAAAAACCCCTAAAAATTTGAATTAATTACACCGAATGCATAAATTCCGATAGAAATAATTTCTGTTTCTAGACATGGGACATTGCTCTTTATTATTTTTATGATGTTGCAGAACTACTGAGGTTATAACATACATTAAAAGTAGGCGCCAAGCTTTCTCAAATTAAAGGGTTGGCTGTGCCCATGTCTGTGATGAGTCAAGTACCAACTGCTGTGTGTACCTGCTGCTATGCACCTGAGAGGGTGCAATGGATCTCTCCTCACTCCATGAAGCAGAAGCATATTTTTTTGTAAAGCAGAGCAATGTGGCAGCAACACAATTGTTCTGCTGGGTGAATCCTTAAACAAAGTGAGATAGAGAGAACTGATAGACTATATTTAAAGTCCATAAAAAGTTAACAGCCTCTTCTCAATAATTATGTATCTATAAAAAATAAAGATGATACAGGGCCAAAACTTAATGGCATTTATGTTAATGTGATACTGAGTACTCAGAGGCAGTAGATATCTGAAAAGTGGGTCACATATAGCTTAGAAGCTTTATGTTGTATATTCTATTCAGCATGTGTCTGTTCAAATAAGTTTTTTGTGTGTAAAGTGAGCAAGTCACCTCTAGTATTGCACTGCTTCTGTGCATGCTGCCTGTGTTTCTGTGAAAGCAAGGAGGACTGAAAACCCCTCATTTGTTGCTGGCTGATACTCATTTGTTTAATATTCAAGTGAGGACACATCGCCCAGTTCGATGTCCTTTTATTTGCCTTTGTTCTCATAAAGTCCCACTGCCTACCCAGGATGGGAGCAAACAAAAGTGAGGATGTAATTCCAGATGATACCAGTTCATTGTTTCTTCACACTGGTTTTACAGCAGGCTGGTTTCACTGTGTTGCCCTGCCTTGCTGTTACTGTGGGTGAGAACCTCCAAATCTTTGTGACTGAAGGAGTAAAAAGTAATTTCTGCAGAGGCCAGGGTGAAGAAGTATTGTGGGATGAGGGAAAAATGCAAAGGCCTTTGGGAATCCAGAGAAATATATTCCCCTCTATTTTTTTAACTGTAAACTCTGGTCCTAATTTCCTTGCTGCTTTTATGAAAAATTCAAAGTTATATCAGGCATTAAAATGACAAATTGGCTGATTTTGTCTGTTGTTATAAATATGGAGCACTATTTGCTTGTCAGGCAGCTTCATAATTAGCAGCGGTCTATGTGGTATCAAGGCAAGAGATCATCAGATCAAGTTTCATGTTTATTCCGCAGCCAGCATCTTCCCTATTGCTAATGAAAGTGTCTCCCAGGGACTGGCATATCTGAGCTGGCAGCTATGTAACATCACTCTTTGAGCTTCACTTCCATCCCAACCCTCATTCTCACTTGGTTTTTGATCATATCCTGTACTCATAAATGTATCCTTTTATGAAATATGTTTTCAATAGTGTTTTTAAAGGCAATGCAAAACAATATGTTTTCTAGTAATTTTTTTTTGTTCCTGGTAAGTGTAAGTGTGTTTTTGTAGGGTGTGTGTTTACATTATCCTGAAGCGTGGTCAGGTTTGGTTTTTTGTACACACAGGGCATGCGTGTTCATGAAGACAGAAAAAGCCATCAAGTTCCTGGTAGTTCACAGTTTGCCTTCTGTTCCTTGACAAAGCTGGAACATTATAGTTGGGAAAAGAAAAATATTTCTGAAAAGACATGATTTAATGAGGAAATGAATTGCAAATAATGCAAAGATGGAAATGGGATTCTTTAAGAGATTCCTTACTTTCATTCACTAAAATTTCCCCTGCAGAAAATCTCTTCTTCTTACCTTTTCCCAGTCCAGCCTTCATATTGTTGTTGTGACTGTTTCTGCATGATGTGAAGAAGCTGATGGTTCAGTATAAGCAATAAGATCACAGGACTTTTGATACTGGAGCACTGGATCAGTTGTCATGTCATGACATACATATTCATAACCTAGCAGGCCTTGTAGTCGATTTATGCATAAGGGACTGATAAGAAAAAAATTGATTTATGATGATCTCAAAAACATGGTCTCCCAAGATGTATTCTGCAGCTTTGAGACCTACAGTTTAGGCTCTATTAATTTTACAGTGCTGTCTGGAATTATCCATCTGTTTAAAGGTTAACTGTCTTTACACTTTTGAAATGGGTAGTTCTGTTTTGGTTCTTGCTTTGTTCATGCCACTGATTTATAAATTATTAAATCTATCACTGCACAAAAAGACTGAAATTGGTTGCCAGATTACATCTACTTATTTCAAACTTTCTTTAGCAACTTTCAGATATTATCTTAAATACTCCCTGTTGCATGCTGGGAGGAGGGGAAATGTAGAATCCAATGTTATGTGTTGTACAAGAAAACCTCATTATTATTACACAAATATTGCCCAGAGGAGCACAAAGCCTTCAACAGAGACCTGTACCAGACAAACCCTAGTATGTGGTCACAGAGTGAGAAAGGTGGTAAGGTCACCTGGTTGAGAAAGAGCTACAGATGAGACCTATAGAGTTTAATCTTTCATTTTTTGAGTGAAGGAGTCAGGCTATAATGGTTGGGCTTTTTTTTTTTTTCCCTGTCCTTTTAGTAGTGTTGTTTCTACGTTAGGGCAACTGAGCTGGTTACTCTGGAAAGTTGTTTTTGGAGGGGAATTGGGAAGAAGTGGGGATGGTGATGTGCTTGGGGGGTGTTCCAAGCCCATGTGCCTCCCAGCAGGCACTCACCATCTGTTGCTGGAGACCCTGACTGTAGTCTGGAGTGAACAGCAAATGACTGAGGTCCACAGTTCCACCCACACAGCCTATTACTGCACGAGAGCAGGTTGGCTTTATGATGCTTTTGACAGTAATTGATCCATAGGTGACAATCACAAAGTTCTCATCTCTTGTACACAGCAGCTGAGCAGTTGTTTTCAATTTTTGCATGTGTGAATTTGAAAAGACAATCTAAGAACATACAACTAGCAGAGAAAAGTTCCTAAACTTCAACAGAATCTTCTTTTGTGCTGCATTTGCATGCACATCTATGGGTTTCTGTGCTGCAGCTCCCTGTTGTTGGTGCTATCTGAGCACGTTGATCCTTTGTGAAAGGTACCTAACATGATCTTGGTAAGTGCTGGGCAGTGACAATTTTATTGAAGTTATAATGTCTTATACATTTGTGTGTATTTGTTTGTACAAAATCTCGCAGATATATCAGAGGTTTTTGGTTTTTTTTTTCTTTTTTTCAGAGCTAAGCTTTAAAAAAATTATGCTATTAATTTTCTAAGTTGATTTTGGACTCTTAATTAACTTTGGCTGCAGTGTACAAGCTCCAGCAGAAACTTCCTTTCTCAAAGCACAGGAGACCTATCCTTACATTCCCTGCTGCTTTTGGACAGATTCTAACCCAGGAGAGCCATTTTGCTTGTCTTTCTTGCTGGATCAGCAAAAGCAGAAATATTGCCTGCTCCGTTCTCCTGTATATAGAATGAGTAGCTCAGCTTTAGCATAGTTCTGTGAGAAGACTATTTCATGGGAAAAAAAAAAAGTGCCTTGCAGTATTATTCCATCCCACAGCTTGAGAAAAACTGCATGAGCATTCATCATCTGATGCTAGTCAGCCATGGGTGAAGAAGTTTGTTACACAGACTGATAAATGCTGAGCAACTACTGTTTCCAGAAAACAATGTTTAGAGGTTCATACACTTAATATTCAGACATTTGGCATTTGCACGTGTAAAACTGGAGAAATTCCCAAGAGAATACTGAATAAATACCTTATCATCTGGTCCATTAACTTCAATGGAGAGGTCAGCTCTAGAGCTATTAGAAAATAGCATTTTGCCCATATACAATTTGTTTTTCTTTCATTTAAAATTGAAAATGGACAGGCTTTTTTCAAAGATGTTCTCTTGTTAAGCTAAATTATTTTAGTTTGTGTTGGAAATTGAAGTTCTTGGGTTTGAAGTTCTTGCCTTTACAATGTAAAGTTGAAATTTTCTACATAAAAAGACACTTTATGTGAAATAAATTATTTAAATGAACTCCTAATTTTCCAGTGAAAGCCCAATTATGTTGGAAAATTTTAAACCATTTTCTCAAGAGTAGAATCCTCAAGAGAAATGAAATATAGCTGGTATATTCTCACAGAATCATAAAACCTATCCAAAGTTAGAGGATGCCCCAAGTATTCACTTAATTTATTTCTTATACGATACAACAAGCAGAATAAAGGTAATGGTTCAAATAATAGCAAAGAAGAGTTTAAATTATATTATTATCAATATATTTTAAACAAGCATTGATTTCCAAACCATTGTCAAATAGTTGTTTCAGTGTGACTCTTAATGTGTGACTTTTACCCAAATCGGCAGTGTGATTTTCTGTTTGGGGTTTTTTGGTTTAGTTTGTTTGTTTTGTTTTGTTTTTTGTTTTGTTGATTGTTCTTTTATCTTGTGCTCAGAGATTTCAGTTAGGAGCAGGGTCTTGCGCCAAAGCATGTAGGGATACAGGACTTAGCAAGAAACTCCACAGTGAGGGGCATGTCATCTGAAGTATCCCATCTCAAAAGCCTCCCTAGACACTACACTTCTTCACAGAAGATTTCCAATACGCACTTAAATTTGCTTTTTTCAGTGAACCACATGTTCATTTTGAAGGGGGGCAACATTTGTAATTTCAGTGTTACTAGAGATTGTACACCATAGGTTGAGCTTGCCAATGTGTAACATCTATGAATGTAAAACGTCAGTCTACAAATTACCAATCTCCTCCTGAAGTGCTATGGTCTGTGAGCAGACAGGGTTTTGCTTTTTAAATAAGAGGCAAGTAAGTGAGATGCTGTTGTAGCAGATAATTGCTAAAACCAAACCTCATGGCTGTGATTGCAGGAGCTGTTGTGATAAATACAGGTAAAAATTGCAAGACTGAAAATAAAAATGCATTTATTCAAGAGCTTTCCATGGCCACAATGTAATTGAAAAGGATGCTGAGATCTCATTACCGCTGAAAAGGTCTCCTCACTATGTGGAAATGCGGAGGTAAAGCAATAGAGGAGAGCTGAACATCGCAAACATTGACCTGCTTCCTTTGACTCTTGATTAGTCTGGGGATGAGGAAGATCTGCACACCCATCTGGCAGTCTCTTGTAAATATTGACTTCTAGGGAGCAATGCCATCCTGCCAGCTCACAGCAGTGCCTTCCGTTGTTCCTGCCAGATTGTGGCACTACAGATAATGGCTGCCCTGCACATGAGAAGTTTCATCATTCATTTAAGGAGCTTCAGATACTTTAGGCACAGCTCATTTGCCCAAACCAAGATATCTAGGACCATCTGAGACACCCTGGGCATCCTTCTGGTCCCTCAGCTGCCAGGTTTGCTGTTGGCTGGGTCTCCCACAGGTCCCTTGTCATATCTCCCAGTTACCATGTGGACACTTAGGAAATCTCTAACTGCACAAGCTATGTTTGTCTGGACAGCTAAATGATGCCCTTTGTGTGTCTGTGTCTGAGAGTACAGCTACCACACAATGGTAGAGCTATGGGCAGTCAGACACTTGCCTGACCAGCACTCCAAGAAATTTAGAAGAATTGTGGGAAAACTTATTGTAGTATCATCTTGGTGGAAGCACCTCAAAAACTAAGGGAATTCAGGACAAGTGGTGTTCAACATCATGCCAGTGGTAAATACTTGAGGCACTCCTTTAACAGCTTTGGAAGTTGCAGCATTTTGCAGAATGAGATTTGATCCTTCACACATGAGCTTGCTCTTGACAGGTCCCACTAAAAGAGCAGACAGCAAAAACAAAAGCTAAAGGAAAAATTATCAGGGTCCCTAGCAGGGAAGAAAGCACTGTAAGTACAGCTAGAAGATTGCAGGAGGGAGACAGGGATGTAGAGGTGTGTGCACGTTCAGTAAAGAGCAAGGCCTTGTCTGACATCCCCATGCTCCTCCTGAAGGTCTATCAAGCTCCCAGAAAAATGCCCTGCCCTGCAGCCTGTGAAAAGCACAAAGTTAAAGCTTTTAAAGTTTGCAAGTGAGAGGTGGGATTAGAGACCAATAACCACTCTCAGCCCAGACCAGCTGCTTGTGTGGGAGCACAGGTACAGAGAGAGAGGGACACTTTTGGCTCTAATGTCAAGAAACATGCCAAAGCTATTTCTCCTGTGTCTAGAGTCCAGCAAGTGTTTATGAAAGAGCAAGTAGGTTAGGCTGCACTTATTGTGTGGTTCTCCCTGGGCTGCTGTTGAACTGCTCCTGGGGATGGATGGCTGGAAAAGAAATCATGACTGTGCTAGTGGCATTAGCCTTGAAATCCTTATGACTTGTATCCTTTCCTGCTTCCAGATAATGCCTCTGAAGCATGCACACCAATATCATTTGTCTGGGAAGTACTTGGAATTACAGCTGCAAGCATCAGCAAACAGGCTGGGCTGGGGACCACGAGCCATTTCCCCTCTGCCTCAGATGCCAGGCTGAAGTCTTGCTGTTCCTTCATTTGCCTGCCCACGGAGGGGCCTGGGGAGTGGCAGGTCATCTCAGGTGCGAGCTGCTGCCCTGAATTTGGGCACAGCAGCTGTGATGGCACCAGTTACCCGCCATCAGTGGGCAGCCTGAGCGTGGCCCCCAGCACTTGTGACACAAGCCAGCCTGCTGCTCCTGTTACCGCTGCTCTTGGGTCATTTGCACAGCATTTTCAGTCCAGATACACGTAGGCAGAGCTTTGATAATAGTTGGGAATAAACAGGCATGCGCTCAGCTGAAGTCTTATTCTATTACTCTTTCAGCTACTTTACACAGAAGTCTTAATAGCTGATGTGATAAAGCTGGTGGCCAAAATAAGTTTGACTTAGGGCAAATAGAAATTAGGAGGAAGCAGAAAACATGGAATTTCCCCACTGAAGCAGCTGACAGCCAACTTGTTATGATAACATTTACTAACAGTAGTGCTAGGGGTAGTGACCTATCTGAAGATATTTTTCCAATCCTTCCACCTTCCCCCTGCTCGTATTCCCTCTTTCTGTTCAAAGAGATGTTTTCCTGCTGGATGCTGGTTCAAAACCTCTCAGAACTTGCTGGGGTGATTTTTTGTTAGGTGCCAGGTGGTGAAATAAAAAAAGACAAGCACAGAGAGACTTTTTGTTACTGTGATTAATTTTCACATTCTTACAACTCCTGATCCTGGCTGCATCCTGATGTGGAAGATTCAGCATTTAAATAGCATTCAGGGGTTACTATTGATCAGGGGGCTGGGGGGGAGTGCATTTATTCCTCCTGGATTACTCCTTCTCCTGCTATGTAATTATTTGTTTCCACTTGTAGTGGTTTTTGTTATTTAGTGTTTAAAACTAGTTTAATTAATCTCTTCTGTTGTTGTTGTTTTGAAAATGTGACAGACACTCATGAGATAGATAACGGATTGATGAAGAACACTTGAGGGGACCCTGGAGTGCTCATCATTTGCTAGGTAGGGTATGTTAAACATAATACTGGTAAGATCAAGCCCTCCAGGACAAAAAAATGAAAGAGGCATTTAATTGGAACACTTAGCAATCACAAAACCAAGACAGAGGTTAAATTGTTTTGAGCAAGAGAAATTAATACATTAAAGGTTACATTTCCAACTGTGAGGCTGCAGAGCCAGGCTCTTATGCAGTGTCAGAATTACATAAGGCAGAAGAAATGGCTCTGAAATGATTGTGGAATCATTAACAAAAGCCAAGGCAGAGTAAGACATTTCCCAGCAGGAGGGTGTGAAGAAGAATAAAGACATGGAGAGAGCTCATTAAGAATGAATTGCAGACCATAAACATTTGAAACCACTAAGTGTGGAGTTCTATCTGTTATCTAATGACTCAGAAATTATAAAACTAGCAATGACTTTCAGAAAAGGAGTTGACTTTGCAGGAGGTTGTTTGCCATTATGAAAAAAAGGTAATTTTTTTTTCTAGTTGGGGGAAAAAAAATAAAAATCCTTCATCTTTGTAAATCAGCACAATTTAAGCAACTTCAGCTATACCCCAGAGAGATTTCCTTCTGTATAATTACACATTGTCTCAGATTTAGTAACAAGGATGTTGAAATGGAGGAACTGCACAGAGGATGAAGGAAGAGACAAGTGGTTCATTTCTTACTGTCTGACTGCAAATGATTAACCTCTTCATCTTTGAAAAGATCTAGCAAGTGCTGAGAACTCCCTAATTAGTAGGAATTTCATTTTCCTCATTTTGATTAAGGTCTAGACCAGTCTTTTCCTGATAAACAAATGATAGTCAAAGAAACAAGGGTGAATTAAATACGCTGACCAAACTCTGTTTGGTTTATATGATGCAGCCTCAGCAGATCTACACATAACGCAGAAGGTGGCAGATTATCTGGCAGAAGCAGCTGATTTTTTCATAAAAAAATAAGATCCTACCATTGCACCAAGCTACCTAGGCATCCCTCCAGTCTTCCCAAACAGGAGTGTTCTCTGTGGGTTGGATTTATACGGAAGAGGTTTCCAAACTAAGCATGCTATGGGATGAGTTGAGGGAGGAATAGGCCAAGGAGCAAACAAGCAGGTTTAAAGGGTTGCATGAAAGAAATCCCCGGGGGAGAAAGAAGTTGGAGGTTTGGGTAGAAGAACTGTAAGAAAAATGACCACTACAGGTTGCTAACAGGTTATGCAAAAGTTACAAAAGCAGGTCAGCTTGGTCTACCCTGAATTCTTTTGGGTTTTAGTTCTCTGCTGATATGAAAATCTTGCACTGTCTTAAACAAAACATCTTTAATAATTCTCTGTTTCAGATTTGGTCTACTCTGAAATAAAAGGTACCTTCCAGGAAAACTTGTCATTCATTAGCTGTTAAGAATCAAGAATACCAAGGTAAAATTTTAACAAATTTCCCCTTTATGTAAATAAATAAATAAATAAATAAATAAAAATTGTCAAGGAACACACAGTCCTCCACAAATTCATCATAAATTAATGAGTGTCATGATTTACCTATATTTGCATTTTCAGGCAAATAAAACTGGCAAGCCAAAGTGCTATCCCATTCTAGTGTGAAAATGGAGAATGACAGTCTCTAGGGAGAAGGCAGGCAGCAAGATGACTGTAGAAAGGTCAGTGGCGGAATTAGCTTTCATACAGTAGGCACAAAATCTTCTCATTTCAGGTGGGCGCAGAGCTGGTTAAATGCATGCAATGTCCATTTAATGGATTCTGCTTATAAAATCAGCTGCTACTTTCTGACCAGCATTTATTTTGATGATTGAATGACTTATGGTTCCAGTTAAAAGCAGTCAAGTGTCTAAGTTGGACACTATGTCTGTACAAAATATCTCTCCTTTGTTGGCTTTCACTTGTACTTGTATTTTAAAAGTACACGCATCTAAACAGGAATAAGAGCTACAAATCATTTAGGTGAGCTGAATTTATCTAAGTTTGCTTGTTGGAAAAGCTGGGCTTTGCTCTTTCCTCTGAGAGGAAAGCTGACCCACCATTGCTGGCACCTTCAACTGCAAATGGGCTCAAAGCTGGAGGTGACATTGAGGTGTCAGTCACAGCCCTGCTGTGTACTGGCCCGAATAGAAAATACCCTGTCTACAGCAAGGACCTGGCCTGGGGATTTTGCTGCCAGAGAGAGTGTTCCCTATGCCATCCCAAAGCCACTCACGTGGTGAAATGTCAGTAGATATTTTTCTGCTCCTAATACTTTGCTCCCCTTGGCAAGTACCACATCCACCTGTGTCATTAGAGAGACAGACCCTCTTGCAGTGACAGGGAAAAAAGAAAAAAAAAAGGCAGGGAGGAATTTTATTAGCTTAAAATAGAAGTAAATGTTGTGGGACAAATTCAGTCCCTTCTGAAAGGTATGCTCTCCTGTTGTTTCCAGGAGACATGGCAAATTAAAATCAACAGTCCCGGACGTGACTGGGACATACTGAGGGAAGGTGCACGAGTAAAATGGCAACAAAAGCATATGTCCTTTCTGGCATTGTCCATCAGCATGAAATATTCCTGTGGAAGCATTCAAAAAGCTCTGTGTTGTAAGGATCTATGTTAAGATCACGAAGTTCAACTTGTCATTCAGACTTCAGAGGGGAGCTCATTTGTGAATGAAGGGGGAAAAGGTCTGGAATTCATAAGAATGGAAGGGAAAAAAAAAAACAAACAAAACCAAAACGACCCTGAAATTTCTTTAATAAATAACCAGGATGGAAAAGCTCCAGCAGGCAGACCACCAGTGACAATCAAATGTAACATATCACTCAGGACACCATCAGGCATTTCCCTCCTGCTGCTATTTGAGGATCTCTGGATGATGCAGGAAGAGGTTTATTGTGGTGCAGATTTGCTGCAGAGTGTGCAGCATGCTGCAATAACAGAGATATTTCCAATGGTCTTTGCTGCAATACCATGTACTGTATGTACTTAGCTGAAATCAATGGGACATGTAAATGAGAATAGGCAGAATCCCTTCTACGGCAAGGAACAAAGCATCTGTGCTATCCTAAGCAAA
Organism: Hylia prasina; assembly: GCA_013397195.1. Taxonomy (NCBI): domain Eukaryota; kingdom Metazoa; phylum Chordata; class Aves; order Passeriformes; family Sylviidae; genus Hylia; species Hylia prasina. The sequence continues at coordinate 2,242,436 of VYXD01011651.1, read as the reverse complement.
TAAAAGGATCAGCTTGTGCAAGATACACAAAGAGCTGTGACTGCACTGTGCCATGAGGGGTCTGTTGTGAAGTTGAATATGTGTAATTTCCTAGTGGTTTGGGCAGGGTGAGGGGAACTTAATACAAAGCAAGCAAGATCTTTGCACACACCTAGCAGTGAATATTAGGTAAAGGCATAAAACAGAATTTTGATGAAAACATCTGTGATAGGAAAGCAAAATCTTTAATGGGAGGGAAAAAAAGAAAGGTTGCATATATATAACTACTGAATAAACAAATTATATGTCGAGTCTAAATGATTAATTGCCCTGAAGAAATATATGGAACAGGCCAAACTGGAAAGAAAAGAAAGAGCATATTTCAAGGACAAGACAAAACCAGACCCTAAAGGACCACAGTTTTCAGAAATCCTCCATTTAGAAGGACATTGAAATAAATGTCCTTCTAAACATCCATATGACCCTGACTAAAAAAAAATTCAAATAATAAAATAAAGCAAGGCCCAGTTACTTAAGGGAGAGATGAGGGTACGGAAGAGGGAGGGAGGGAAGAAATACACCAGATAAAGAGGAAATATACAGTGTAATATTTCATCTGCTGATATACCACAGTGAAACATAAACTAATCCTCATTCATATGGGAATATTCACTCAGAATTTACTTGTGGCTTTGGTACTTTTTCTTGACTGGTTATATTCCAGGTCTTCTGGAAGACCTGGAAAATTTGAAAACACAAATGTAGATGAGAATTAAGTGTATCAATTCACTGTTGAGTTGCCAGTTCCTCCCTCTCCCATAAAAAACCCCCACACCTTGCACATTGCATACCTTTGTGCATGCATATAATAAAATAAATATGTTTAATGTAGTGTTACAGCTAGGGGTCATATGGATATACTTATATACATTCACACACAATGCCCGTCGCTCAGTTAAGTACAAGGGAAAAAAAAAAAAAGATTTTCTTTTGAAGACCAAAAGTCAGACCCAAGGTAACAAAAGTAAAGCGTAATTTACCCTGTAGTTAAAAACCAAAGGAGTCTTTTTACTAGGGGGCTGCTGGTTCTATTCATGCCGTTCCAGAAGAATATAAAAGACACGCTTTGGGATTTTGAAGTAAAAATTCACAACAGTATGTCTTTACTTTTTTTTTTCCCTTCAACCAAGACATCTTTTGCCGGAGTCCTTTATCTAGAGCTTTGTATACATATTTTTAATCCTATACAAAAATGATAGGATGTCAAGAAGGATCTATAATAACACCATTTTTTTTATTTCACTTCAAAGACTTGGCAATTTCTGATCCATGTGACATTCACACTCCTTCAGGGTCAAACAACATCTTGCAGCCTTCATAAAATGATTAAATATTTTAAACAGCTCCTGCTTATACCTCCATCGCCCCTCGAGACTGATACTGTTATCGTTTTTGTCAAAGCCAGTTTCCATCCGCATTTGTCATTCCTGCTTGCATTTATGAGTTATCAATCGCCACGTCAAAATGCAAAATAACTGATGTTCTCTGGGCGGGATTGGATGGTCTATCTGGGGCTTTTAATCAATGCTGATTTTTATTTTCCATACCCATACATAAATCTTTACCATTCTGGGCCACATATAATGCGTTTGTACAAAACGCAGTGACAGAAGCAGTAGTTATATTATCAAACATTATACCTCGGGGCTAACTGAGTATCAAGGGCTTTCAAAAGGGAACATTGGGAATTACTGTGCAGGAGAGATGGCTGCAGGAGAGAATATAAGGGATTGGTTGTTGCCATTTATAAATCAACATCATGCAAGCTAATCCTTCTCACTTAAATGCAGACCAAATACTTTTCCTGATACTCTGAAACTCAGCCCTATCTATTTTTTTTAAAGCTTGCATAATGCACACGAACAATGGTTATATGCATTTTCTTATTTCTTGAACTTTTCCCTAGGGATGTATATAGAAACTATGCTGCCATGTTGTTTTCTTCTCCCCAGGGCCTACAAGCCAGTAAATATCCTCTTTTTAATCATACCTGAATTATTGGAACTCTCTCCACCCTCATTTTTTTTTTGTCTGAGCCACTATAACAAAAGGGAATGTGTTTCATTCATTAAAAAGGGTATCTGCCTTGTTTATTCAATGAAGATTGCAGTCAGCTATAGGAATGGCTCATCGCCCATTCAGAGTAGGCTCCAAGGGCCAGGGCAGGCAGAGGTTGAAGTCAGGATTGCGGAGGAGCCAAGTGCTGGGCTCCCTGGGAAAACCAGGCACCAATGCAAGAGAGCAAAGGTGAGGGGAAATATTCTGCCTCCTTTGTAGGGACATCTGTGTGTTCTGCATGGTGCAGGTCCTTGCCAATTGGAATTCCTTTCTAGTTGGAAAGTTGTCCATACTGCTAATGGCAATAATATTCTTTCCAGTGTTGAACTAAACTGTTTCTGACTCCCCTGGATGAGACATGCTTTAAAGCTCAAGGGGGGGAAAGTTGCAGGGAGCAATTGTGCCTGTGAAGTTCTTCCTTCCCGCTTTCAGTGCTGGTAAGGCTGAACTGAAACCTTGATAACATCTGTGAGATATGGGGCTGTAAGTGGCGAGCAGTCTCTTTCCCTCTTCTTTTGTAACTAAGCTTTCTGCCATGGGACCAAAACCTTTTTATCAAGTTTTCAGCAAACATTTTTCTGAATAATCCACATCTATTATATGGTTTTCCCTATTGTGTACATAGGCTTAAAGAATATATGTTTATAGGCCTTTTTTTACTGAACTGCTAAAGGACATTCACTCTGGGCATCTTCTGCATGAAGGTTACCAAAAATTCTCTCTATTACAGACTAATACGTTTTATTCTTCATTAACTAGGACAAACAGGGGACTCTTTGAATTGCAGCTCTACTATCTCAGGGGTCACCCTATTTTATGTTTGTGGCAAACTACAGTGTTTGCACTATGGCAAAGTAACCTTGATCATACATTCCTGCTCTGTGTCAGGGTCAAAGTGGCAAGTGTAATGCAAAAATTAGGTTAAGAGGACTAGAAGAAAGGTCTCTGACAACCCTTTGGGAGCTCAGTCACCATTTTCCATTGTCTGTAAAAGTTTTCCAGGAAAAACAATCATAGACAATACTGTACCATACCGAAGCATAAGAGGGACCAAAGGCCAAAGGGTATTCTGTTAATTTTTCTGAATATCTATGCCAAGCCCATGAGGTACCTATATGCAACATCCAGCTGCAAAGTGTTCCAATTGCCCTCGCTTTGCTCTTCCGGTATGGGTGAAATATCATCACCCTTAATCCCCAAGCTGCCTTCAGAGCAGATGCAAACTCACTTCCCCACCTCCTGATGCTGGAGTTGGAAGACCCTGAGTGAGGAGAGCATTCCCATCATCTCTGGGAGTCACACTGGAAACGCTGAACTGAAAAGGTAACAACGACCAAAACCCTTGTACCTGCAAATGGGTCTGTAGCCACAAACATTTCTCTGAGGGTTTGGAGAGAAGAAAGCTAAAATGAAGACTAAAACATGGTTTGAAGACTAATAGTTTATATATCTATGTGTTGTACAATAATTAATTATACATGGTGTTTTAATTAAGAGAGGAGAAATTATCTTTTCTTTAAGCTTCAAGAGGAACCCTTACTGGTACCGTCCTTCAATCTCAATGAATTAAACTCCCTCTGATAATAATACAACTACATTCACTATCTCAGTTAAGTTCTAGACTCTCATACAGCGAAGTACTAGAATGTTGGCCTACCTGGCTTGAAGGATGAACAAATATCCTGGTGTTCCTACAGCACCAATGCATTTTTTACCTCATACCAGTTAGTTTGAAGCTGACTTCAGTCACGAGAGTGCTCTTATTGGTGTAATTGGAGGGAGTTTTGGTCAATACATGACTTTCCAAAGCGGGACCCAAAGATTTGCGCCTTTGATAAGAATGTGGAAAGGCTTGTGTAAAACTTAAGGAGGTCTAGTCTGGAAGAAGTAGCCTTGCTGATCTGGTGATGCACATAGGGCAAGAGTTATGACAGCCTCTTATCTCCATATCTGCTCTATAGGTAACGTTCAGATTAGATATTAGAAAAAAAATTTCACTGAAAGAGTGGTCAGGCCTTGGAATAATTTGATCAGGGACATGTTGGAGTCACCATCTCTGGAAGTGTTAAGAGGTGTCTGGCTGAGGTACTTGGGGTTATGTTTTAGGGGTGATTATGGTAATGGTTAGATAACATGATCTTGAAGGTATCTTCCAAAATTTATGATTCTGTGATTCTATACCTTAGTGTGCAGGCAGTTTTCTGTATGATAACCAGGAGATTTGGAGCCCCAGCAGGTTTTTGATGATGGTTCTCCTTGGTAAACCCTCTGTCTGCTGGGTCTCCAGCTACTAAAATTTTCTGCATCTGTGCTGGATCAAGGTCCTCTTCCAAGGCTGTTGATCACCCAAGAACTAGAAGATGCAATTTCAGGTCTGGGTTTTTCTCTTTGTATGGCAGCAACAAAGCTCTGCTAGATCACAAGGAGTGTCATGTCAGCAGAACTCTCTGCTTTTTCTGGTGGTGAGAAGTGAGGCATCCTGCCTAGGGTGTGTCCAGTGGTGCATCTGAAACTGTTCTACAGGTGAGAAGGAATCCAGGAGGTAGTCCTTCCCTCAGGAATGTGTGTTGATGGCTTTGGTTTTGGACTGGTGAGCTCTCAACTTGATGGCCACCTTTACCCATTATATGGCCTCGTCTGCGTCATCCAGCTTCTTTCCATCTCTGTGTTCTGAGACTGAAAGGAAACTACCACACTTACAACTCAAATCTAGTGCCTCAAATAATTTTGACTAAGACACTCTGACACATGTAGCATTGCTGAAGTCAATGGGGTAATTTGTATAGTATGAACAATTTGGTGTGACTAAAAATACAGTAATAAAGCCTCTATTTTGCTTGGATTCCTGGTGATGAGGCTTGTTTGACCTGAGCAGTCAGCCCTCATTTTTAATTCAGGTTTAGACTCTGCAGATGTAGTTAAATTCTCTTGCTTCTCCTGTTTCTGCTGATGGTTGGGATCATCAATATTTTGGATCTCATTCGGTTTGTAATGTATTTTATCTGGCAGCTGTGTCTCCTGCACTCTTCTGTGGCTTGCCTGGATGAGTGGGTGGTTCTCTGACTCCTGGCATGCATTGTTTTGGTTTTTTTTTAACTTCTCCTTTTGGCTTCCCATCCTCTACAGTGGAAGTCACATTAAATTCACTTTAAATAGCTTCTCTCAGTTTTGGCCTTCAAAGAAGATGGATTGTTCTGAATAGTTTTAGTAATAAAGTGCATTTTCTTCCCCATAGGATTCTGAGTAGCAAATTTCCATGTGTGTCAGAGACCAGCAATGTTGCTAGGCTTCTGGGACCCTTTGGAAAATAAAGGCAAAGATCTCACTAATCACCTTTATATCTGCCTGTGGAACTTGCTTTTGAGTCACTAATCAGCAGATGTTACCTAATGCTTAGAGTTTGCTGTTTTAATAGTTAAAAGTAGTGTCCAGTGGAAAAATAATGTGAAGCTTCCTGCCTATCTGTCCTTCTGCCAGATTCATCTACCTCAGCAGAGACTATACTTTAGAGTTTCACACATGGAGTCAACTTTTTTTTTTACAAGTATATCATTTGTGGGTGCTGAAGGCATGAAGGGTTAAACAAAAGATCTTGTCTTTCATTATCACTGCTCAAATTAAATATGAACCTAATTTTTCCAGATTTGTCAGTCCATCCATCTTGAGGAAAATATGCCAGCACCACTGAATTTGCATGGTTCCTACAGGTTCCTACCAGGACAAAAATAAATTGACCTTCAGACACGTTCTTTGCTGTGTCAAGTCAGAATTTTCTTCCCACTTTGGCCAAATGATGAGTGTCAAAACTTCCAGCAAGTCTTTACAGAAGGAACTGAGATTTCACAAAAAATATACCTTGCTCATGCTTCTGACTTAAATAGTAATAAAGATGCTCTATCATAAGTATTTGGGGCACAGGTTTATAAGCAGAATGAGAGAGCGGTTTACTGCTTTAAAATTAAGTAAGGAATCCCATTGCTAGATTATCAGCAATTTGCAATTTTGCTAAAATATGTAAAATGACAAGGCTTGTCTTTTTCAAGGAAAATGATCCATCTTGGGTCATTTAGCAGTGGCTTTAAATATAGGCATGCTATCAACATCTAATCTGAATAGCTGTTCTTGTTAGAGGACACAGTGCTTAAAGCGCTTAGTTTTCTGATCCCACTCGCTCCTAGAGTTTAGTTCTTGTGGTGTGAAAACCTCACAGATTTTAAGGTCCACTCTTTAAAGGCTAAACCTGTGTCCACCTGGCACCCTCCATCCTGCCTAATGAATGCTTGTAGATTAGGGTGGAGGACCTTCATTGTGTTTCAGCAGTGCTTCTCTGGGAGAGAAACGTGGCTTCATCCAGGCTCTCATTCCTCTGCACCGTACCTGTCCCAGCTACGCTGTGTCCCCCACCCTTTGTCACAGGCAGAGCTCTGCTGGTTGCAGGGTGTTTAGCATTGTCAGGGTCATGAAGAAAATTAGTAAACCTCACATGTCTTACCCACTTTGGAAGAATAACAGAGTCTCCAGAGACTACACCATGGCCAGAATAATGGTTCTGTATTCAGCCTTTTGGGACTTTTCAGTTCCATAATGAGACAAAGGACAATGACATGGCCTCAGCAGCCAAGGCAGGGTCTCATGATTCCTTCTGCTATGTGACTGAAAGAAGAGGCATGAATAAGCCACTGACTCTACACTACATGAGTCTTAGTGGGATAGAGAAAGAGAAGACTGGAACTGACTTGGATGTCTGAAGAGGTCTTGGCTTAATTGCTTTATTAATTTAAATTTAAAATATCAAAAAGTTACAGAATAAGACTGGTAACACAACCAGAAATAACTGCTGTATACCAGAATATGAAAGATATTTTCTGGATTGGGGGATGCAACTCTAAATTGTGGGGTAGATTTACTTCTGTCTTTCCTCTTAATTATTATTTAGTTTCCCCCCACAAATCACTCATTTAGCCTAAAAATAGCTTTACTTGTGATTAAAATAAGAAATTCGTAAGTTTGTTGATTCAAAAAATTAAAAACCTATGATTTTGTTGAGCTTAATCCATATAAGTAAGAATAGCATTAAAGTGAAATTCAGGTCTCTAGGAAAAATTCTTTTCCTTTCAAGGGGGTCAGAACAGCATATTTAGATACATATCCTCCAGTGAGGTGAACTGTCATAGCACCATTAATTTTTCTTGCTCTAAAAAAACCATCATTTAATGTTCAGATCCACAGTGTCTGAAAGCAAACTAGCATAAGGCAGGTCTGAGTGCTGGAGAGTTATAACACGGGTGATCATTTTGAAAACACCTCCTTTGCAGGAGAAAAGGTTGCCAACACCACATTCCTGGGCAGAATTTACTGTGGAAATATTGGCAACATGTAATATGTGACAATTACATTTCATTTTACTTGAAAGTGTCAGAATCGGCACCTGGAAAGTCACAAGGACCTTACCAATGTTTAAGTTAAGAAATACGCTGCTGTTAAAAACCAAGGTCCAAACATCTTAAAACTTTAAATATGAAAAATGGAGAGCATAAAAAAAGCAATATGGGAGAACTGCAGAGAGGAGGAAGAGACTGTGGAAGCAGTCTGTGGACAGAAGGACTAAGGTAAGGTGAAATAAGCCTGATAAATGTGGAAGTGTCAATAGCAAGTAAACAGAAGATAGCCTGGTATGTCTATATATGTGTATGTGTTGGAGGATATTAAAAAGATCCAAGTGAATGCAGAAGCTTAGTAAATCCAATAACTTTTGGTCACACACTTTACAACTCTGAATCTGAACTACACACGGGTACTGTTACAGACCGCTGAGAGTCTGACTACCTAGAAACACTCATGGCTGTTTCATGGTTCTAGGGGCATCTCTAAATGGCACATAGTGAACAAGAAAAAATCAGCAGTTTCTGAACAGTTTGTGCTCCTAGACGTACTTTCTGAACATATACATTTTTCCTTATACCTGCAGAAAGAACACGGCTAAGTCCAACCCAAAGCTTCTCCACAACACAGCAGACATAACCCTTTTTTGCTTTTTGTGAAATGAATGAAGAGGTAAGTATGATTTTTAGCCTTATTATAATTAGGGGAGTTTGGCGTCTCTGTCAAGAAACATCCCCTTCCAGATTTAGGTGTGGGGGGCAGGGGAAGCAGCCTGCATTTGGGCATCAGAGTGATAGGAGCAATGAGACATTTTAAATAAAATAAAAACCCTCTGTTATGACAAGTGACTAAAACCCACAAATGAATGCAGAAGTCTGCTATTTAATGTAGTGTATGCTGATATTTAAGCAGGTTTATATCTGTCAAACAAGCCTCTTTTCTAAGACTGGCACAGACTGTTCTGCGTTTGGTTTCCAGAATCAGCAAATTACATTGGCAGAACAAAGCTGTCATATTTGGTGGTATTTTGTTACATCCATTATCTCACTTAAGTTTAGACATCTCTTAGCAAAATCAGATCCCACTTAAAGACTGCCTTATTTTGCAACATTAAACAAAATGACAGGCTGCTTAAAAAAAAAAAAAGTTCATTAGCAAGCAATGAGTTGGTGGAAAAACTGCACGGCTGCTTCAGATATGAAGAATGAAAGCATGAAATGCTGTAACCTTTCCACAGCAGGCCAAGAGCATACATCAAGACTGTATTTGACTAAACAAGGGTATTAAATGGCTTCAATAAACAGAATTAAATGGAATGAAAAAAATTGAGGATACTTTGGATTTGATTAAGGAGGTGTTACCTCAAGACCTGCTTGGAAGGGGTGGTACAATGCACCACTTATGTCTCAGTAGTAACACAAATGGGTCAGTCATAAATAGTGATATTGGAAAGTCTTTGCCAGCCAGAAGACAGTAGGCATACGGCAAAACTGTATGCAGAGCACACCCCTGCATACCCCTGCACACCCCTGTTTTTGAAAAGGAAGATTATATCATGGTGTGTAGTGTTTCTTTTTGGTTATATTTTTCTGGGCCAACTGAGGGGTCAGTTTATCTTGAAAAGTGAAATTTGGTTTTAACTCAGTCTTCAGAAGGATAAAAAGATGGCTGCTATGCTGAAATTAGAGGCTGAGGTTGGGGAGTTACCACAGTCTGGTTTATGTATGGACCAGAGCGATAGAGCCATTTGGTTTTTAAACAGCTTCCCATTTCCTTGTCATCGTCTTGTTTATGTCCTTGTAATAACAGACATGTCCTGGTCTGGCAATGGGGAATAAGGCACCTACCACAGAGGGGAAGTGACAAGAATCAAGAATTCTTGATTTTTGAGCCAGGGATAGAGCATTGCAGATACCTCTCTCCTCAGCTGCATTGCAAACATCCTGCCTGTAATAAGCCAGTGGTCTGCAGAGCAGCTGAGGAAACATGGGATTCATCACGGGGAAAAAGCCATACCATGCCCCCAGGGGAAGGTATTACCAAATTAAGGTGGTTATGCAAGACAAACAGTATCCCAAGGACAACGAAGGGCCCTTGCGGGGGCATATCTATGTGCAGATAAAGGCTTCCTTCCATGGCACCTAACACTGAGGGAAGCAGGAGTCTGAGCATAGATAGATTTATTTTGGTCACTTATTCAGAGTTTTTAATCTCTCAAGATAAGAAGATAAGAAGTCTTTGAAAAAATTTACTCGATGCTCAAAAAAGGTTAATGTCTATGTTCTTCTATTGTATGCACCCTAAATAGTACAAAGAGTTGCAGTGGTATTGTGGACCCATAATTACAGGTCTTGGGGGATGACCTGCCTTTTCTGGTCTTTCAAATTCATCTGCAATAACACAGATGAGAAAAGAACTTGCTGGCCAACCCTACTATTTTATCAAAATTCACGTTTTGGGCTGTGCTCTGAAAAAGCCAGACTCGTGATTGCTTATGAGCATCATACGGCTCCCTCTGTTGCCCCATTCACATGCATATAGACAGTTCGTGTCTACTGAGATAACCAGATGATCTAGAGCTGATTAAAACAGTTAATAAAGATAATTCAAAGTTTTGGACTGAGCACATTTACAAATGCCAGCTAAAAACCATGCCTCTGTGTGTGCATGTTTATGCACACACATGTGTATTAAGGGGGGCAGGAAAGAGAAGTTGCTTTTTTTCAGAAAGTGAATAATGTCATCGTTGATTTAATTAGCAAATTCTAGATGTGCTGACAAAGGAAATTTTCTTGGGAGATGCACTGTGTTGTGTCAGTGGTCTAAATGAATAGGCTGAGCTGAGTTCGTGGTAATAACAGATGAACAACACAACTCACCAAACCTCAAACAGTGCATAAATCAATTTGCTGGGAATTAACCACTTGCTTTAAAATTAGGGGTTACTTGACAGGGTTTCAGTGATTAGGTTGTCAGGGACCTGTATTTCTAGCTGGGATTTATCTTTCATGATATAAGTACATCCCCTTACAGGCAACCGAGTGAGTAGGGGTAGCAATCCAATGCACCAGGCTAGTTAGCCAGCACAGCTTTATTCTTTGTAAGTACTAGGAGGCATTTGGAGGTGGACAAAGGAGGGCAGAACAGGGACACTTATCAAAAAGAAAATGTGCTGGCTTTGTGAACTACTAATAATGCCCAGGATATTAGTAGGAGAACTGTGAATGAGGGGAAGCATTTCAGAATCCCTGCACATCACATGGCCCTTCTGTGCAATAAGGAGCTTAACAGTTTGTTAAATGAGATGCCGAAAAATGTTCAATTATACAGAGAAATTAATGAAAAGCAGTAAGCCATTTGGAGGTCACTTCATCTTCTGAAAGTTGAACATTCATGTAGTACACACAGCCAGGGCCACCATTTTTATGATTAAACTTATATCCCCATATACTTCAAACAATGGCAGATGGTAGACAGAGCAGTGAGATTAGGTGCATATGGTAAAAGAGGGGGCAGGGGGGGAGGTATGGGACAGACAAAGCGAAGGATCACAGGCTCTGATGGACAAATCAGAATGTAAAAGATCAATAAAACGTTCATAGAAATTGGCCCAGGAAATACCAGGTGTCATCTGTCAGGTCTATTTATTGCAACATTCCTGCTTTATTCTACTTAGACAGTGAGGAATGTCCATCCCCCTCACTCTCCTTTTACTGGTGATGTCTTTCACTGCTCAGGTAACTTAGTTTCAGATGGATATTCTGATTATTTCTCAAACAGCTTTACAGAATGATTATCCAAGCAGTTCCAGTGGTATATTCCAGTTAGCATGATCTCCTTTTGGGTTGGTTCACAGCTTGAATTCCCCTTATGGCAACGGTTCCCAAATCACCTTTTCTTTTTCTTTGGATCTATCTCATGAGGTGTGCCAAGGGGAATACCAGACATACATCCTCTATTCAATTTCTGAAGGAACCAGGAGTCTAAAACTAGGAATAAAATTGTAGTATCTTCAAAATAAAAGCTGGCAAGCTCAAAAGCAGTTAATGCAAGGCTTTTCAAAGCAGTAGGTTGCCACTTGCTTAGCATTACTAAAAATGTGGCTGGGAAACACATGTGCCTTCTTTAGAGCTCCCTTGTTCATCCTGTCATGGAGGGAAGTGTTTTTCTTCTTTAGTTTTCTCCTTCTCTTGTCCTTCCTTTCAGTTCTCTGTCTTGCACCAAGCAAATTTGAGTGTTTAGCTATGCCTTAGTATTCTTTCTTCTGCTGGAGCTTCTTGCCCCCTCCTCCACAACTACTTTCTCATTTTCCCTGTCCATAGCTTCAGTCTTAGTGTGATGCCTTTTTCATTCCCACTCTCTTCTCACGTGCTGTATGCGTTTCTGCTTTATTTAACATTTCCTCCTGCTTCTCTTTGATCACCTTTGAGAATGCAATAATTACTTCGAGGCTTTCTGGGCCCTGGATGTTGTACATGCCTTGATCTCTCACTTCTGCCCTTTCATTTGCAGTAACTCATTCTTAGCTGGGTTGTAGGTGCTTGTTTGCAGTCACTGGTTTACCTTCATTTGAACTCAGAGTCCCAGAGCTCTCAGATCAAGCTGGATGTGCAGGAAACATAGGCAAACCCAAAGTCATCCAGACTCTCAAACACACATCACTTCTGTGCGTTTAACCCTCCAAAATGCAACAGTGTACTCAACGGCTGCCTTTGTAGTGGTGATTCCTACACCTGAATCCCATGAAAAATTCCTGAAATCCCAGCTAGAGTCTGAAGTAAGTGTTCCTGTGGATACCAAAGCCTACCCAGTGTTGTTCATCTGCAATAGTTCTCATAGCCCCTGTATAAATATATCTTCCCTTGCTGAGTGGGGAGAAATCTACCAGCAGCCTGAATGAAGTAGTGGTTACTACAGTGAAAGTGGTAAAATCTCCTGGTGAAGAAGTTGGCAAAATCAGGGTCAAAAAATCACAACCTTAAAAATCATCCTGAGAATGGATACATTCTGTACTGCTTTCTGTCCTCGTTATGATCTCTGTCACAAGAACAAGTTTTCCCTGAATCTCAGTGTCTGAGATGCTGTCTTCTCATTTTCATCAAATAATCCCTGTTCTTGTGACAAAAGATTGTAAGTAACAGGAACAAAAATGGCCCCAAATGAAGCCATTCTCATGACAAAGACTGTAATGAGAACAGAAAATGGCACAAAATCAATTCATTCTCATGACAACCTTAAGATTGTAATGAGGACAAGAAAAACAGTCTGAAATTTATCAATTCTTGTGACAACCCTGAGACAGTAATGAAAGCAGCAAATGGTATGAAATTGGTCCACTCTCATGATAGACACTGAAACAAAACCAGAAAATAGCAACACGTTTATCCATCCTTTTGACAACCCTGTGAGTGGAACAAGAACAGAAAAGGTTAGGAAAATTAACCCATTCCTGTCACAAACAATCTGATAAGTATAATAACCAACTGTCCTTTCCAAATGGTATAATTCAGCCATTTGGGTACTGGCTTCATACTAAACTGGAGTAGTAATTAAGTTTCAGAGTGTCTTTGGACTCAGCTCGCATTTGGTTTAGGTATAAAGTAGTAGGAGTTCATAGAAGCTGAAGAAGGCATGCAAGTTGGGTCCGCATCCACTGGTTAGAGAAGCTCTGCCTCTTCAGGGTGCCTTTTGCCAATGCTGGTTTGACCAGTATAATTTTACAAATTTAGTGTCTTTGTGTCTGCTCCTGGAATCCACAGATCTGAGGTAGTGAAGAGAAGGAAACTTCTTGGTCTCTGCTTCCATGAGCCTGTGAAGCAATCATCCAACACCATCCCTCTGCAATCATGGAGATGATGACATGTGGGTGAAATCACACATACTTGTATAAAACATCAACAGGGAGTGCGCAGGGAGACAGATTTCTCCTCAATTTCTCTGAAGGCAGGCTTGGTTGCATATATGAAATTGGGAGACAACAGAGGAAAATAAAGTAAGAGGTGTGGGTAAAGGCCTAGGGAATTCAGCAATTAGTGGGTAAAAGATGATATGGCTGAGTAACTGAGTATCCAAAAATTATCAGCAGTTGGGGAAAAAAAAAAAAACCAAACAAAACAAACCCCCCAAAAAACCCCCACCAGAAAAAAGCCATACAGAATTAACAAGCGATTAAAAACCAGAAGGGTAGGGGCAGATGGGAATAGGCAAAAGTTACCACTGGAATGAGCAGGTATGTGAAAGAGGAGAGTGCAGGGAGTAAAGAAAAAAAGGTGGGTAGCCTCTGGATTGCCACCTTGTGCAAACAGAAGGAAAAAAGACTGAGCAGGAGACTGATGCACTTAACTGCAAATGGCCACCACAGGGAAAGAAGCAATGAGGACTGCAAGCTAAAAAGCAAATCCTCACTGAAAACAAGAAATCTGGTTGATGGGGATGAGGAACGAGTTAAAAAGACCTCTGTCTCTTTTTCTGTCTTTTCCCAGCAACTCCAGCTTTCTTTGCTACCTGTAGTTAACTGTGAGTGCAAATGATATCATTAAGCTATCTAGCTATCTGACTGCACCCACTAGTCAGTGCTGGAAGGCTAAATCCTATCACTTGCACCCAGGGTTAATGCACTGGAGAGAATTGTGGGTGCCAAGTAGATTCTCGTAGAATTGGAGGCTGAGCTGAGGCCAATATAAAAATATATCCCAAGCGTTTAGCTGGCACTCTCACACCACTTGGATGACATCTGACCTTTGCTTCTGTGCACGTGTGTTTTTGAGCTGCCCAAGCAGAGAGGAAATAATTTTGAAGTCTCCTGCTATGAAAGCCAGTATCTCCCTGAGTGGACTGACTGTCCTGTGAAAAAGTGTAAATGCTTAACCTCAGTCAAGTAGGCTCAAAGGGCAACACACTGCAATGCTGGAGGAGGAACAGAGAGGGAGAAAGTGTCAGCATGTACATATGGGAACTATTCCCCGGCTTCCTCCTGGGCTTTTGCTACCTTTTGTATTCACTCTTCAGATTTACAGTCTATTGGCACCTGCCCATGCTACAGGAAGAGCTCCCATGCAAAGGCATGGATTTCATTATGCTTCCTTTTAAAATAATAATAATAATAAAAAACCAGGTCTCCACATAAAAAGAGGTCTATCTCTTTAAAAAAAAATCCTAAAAGAAATCAGTTGTGAGAGTCGCTGCTGCCCCAGTGCCAGCTTTATGCCTTCGACTAATGCGCTTCTCCAGGAACAGTCTTTAAATGAGAAGTTACGGCTGCTTTTCTGATTGAAACAAACTAGTGTTGATTGCTGATCAGCCATCTGTAAAGGAGGGCATCTCAGGAAGGATATGAGCTAATGAAAAAATGGACCTGATTTGAAAGTGTGATGTGCTTCATGCCACAGGCCAGTCTGAGTGGCATGAGATTATATCAGTGCAAGTGAGAGGTAGATTGAGAATAAGTAACTTCTGTCTTAAAGATTAAATGGCAAATTTGCTATTAAATGTGAAAGACATAAAATGGAATTAACGCTTTGAGGGTGTTAGCTGTGGTTATATACACTCTGCAAATGGCACTTCCATCCTGACACTTGCATTGTCAAACTGCACACTCTTCTCATTGCAGATCAATTAATACTCATTCAGAAGTATCAATTAAAGAAATGAGAAATGAAGTGTTGACCCTTAACAGCCACCCACACATCACCCACTTCACAAGCACATTTTGTGTGGCATTACTTCTCCAAATGACCTTTGTAACTGGTAAAATAATATTGATGAAATCATTAGGTTTCTTGGTAACCAATTGATAATTTTCTTCTGGGTTGCTTGGTGCTGATAACATTACCCTTGCTGTAACTAAGAGACAAATGCTGTCACAGAACTGAATGGGGCTCACTGGGCATTCCAGCATTTTATGCCCTAAATTTCCAAAAATCCCCACTGCACAGCTTATCACATAAAAAAACTGCAGAACATTTAAGTTGTAAAGGTAGCCATTACAGGGTTGTTATGTTTTGTCTCATTATTACATTGCATCCAGATGTATGCTCTTCCTTTGTGACATGATCGGAAGCGACAGAAGTAAAGATGCAGTATAGATTCGGATCCAAACTGGGATGTTAAACCAAGCAGCCAAAATTTGGAAAGGGTGGAATTAGTTTTTTTTTTTGCTTGGGACTGAGGCCAAATACAAACTTGTCTGTGGTATCTCATCAATTTTGAAGTGCCCCAAAATCTAACCCCCAAAGTTTTGGGGTCAAATGCGCCTCTAAATGTGTCTACTGAGATACAGATGAACTTAAAAGGTTGAGTGGGGTATTTGATTGTATTTCTGAGTTCTCTTTCTACCCCTAATTAATTATATATATTTTTTCTTTTGCCAACTGATTCAACCTATTCTTGAAATTCCAGCTCATTCAAATTTCTGAGATAGCTGTGGATGGAGATTACTTTTGCTATACAACTCCCTTGCCTAGCTAGATCTTTAGTCATTTGATTCTTTTTTTAATTTCCTTGAATGCTTTTGATTGTGTGGGTGTTGCCGTACATGCCAGTATGCTTTTTGTCAGTTCTTTTCACTGCTTTGCCATTTATGCTTCGTACCAATTCCTTTCATTGTTGTGTGACATTAAATATTTTCCTGCAGGTCTTAAACTCATCAAGCACATTGTTGGGCTGTTTTATTGTTGTTGTTCCATGGGGTTTTTCTTTTTTTTTTTTTTTTTTTAATTTAGTACATATCACAGGAAAAGACTGTAATGCTTGTTTGATCCTACCTCAATAGCAGCAAGGTCTTTTTCTGTGACCTTTGAACTGCTCACAGGTATTCCATTTTGCTGGGAGATGGCCTTGCTAAGTCTGCAGTCAAGCCTAAATTAAATGACCAATGCATATATGCTGCATTTTATCATTATTATTCATATCACCACCAAAGCAGACTGTCACGATTTTCAAACAATAGTGCTTGCAAGTCAAGATTTTCAAAGCTGCTTCAGGGATTCAGTTACCCCACCACCATGAAGTTAAGTGAGTCTGTTTTGAGATTCTCAGTGATAGTGTCTACCCTAGGGAGTGCATGAGAAGAATCTTATGCTTTCCATATACATGCTTTCCAATGCAGACACCTTGTGGGGGGGCCCTGCAAAGAAGCAGGCAGATGAAAATGGAAGGGCTTAACAGTGTCCTGTCAAAAGAAACAATACATTTTGCAAGCTGGATTTTCAAACTCTGCTTATTTTGGTAACACTCTCTTTTTTGGTCCAACCTATCTGGAATGGAGACCTTCAGATTGCAGTGATACCTATGGCTTAAGTTAATGCTGCTAAGCATGGTCTGTAGGAAGACTCTCCTGCCAGTTGTCTGGGTCCCAACAAGCCTAAACTGTTTATGTGGTGATTTCCATACTGAGAACTGGCCTTGCTCCATCATGGATGCAATGGAAGAAGAGAAAATTAGAAGAAACTAACAAAAGTAAACCAAAGAATTTGGAATTGGTCAAAACATATAAATAAGCCTAAGACCAAAGACATATGCACTACACTGTGGCTGAGAGCTCAAAAGAAGAATGTCACAAAATGCCAGGCACTGTGTCTGCAACTTAATCATCACCCTAATCTGTATAGCACTGTCTCTATGATGTCATTACTTTTCATGTTAGGACCCATGTCTGGTTTGTTGCAAAGGACATTGTGTGCCCCGGTGATGTATCTGAGCAATGTGGTGACTGTAGGCGAATATCCTCGTTGCTTGTGTTGTGGGAATGAATAGATGTCTCGTGCCTGGAATAAGGAACGCAGGAGAAGAAAACGGTTGTCTGTAGAGCTCTGTCAAAGGTGGGCATCGCGCAAAACTGAATGTCCAGAAGGTTCATGTCCAGAGATTTCATCAGTTGACAGGCAAGTTACTTCCATGGGAAGCCTGATTTTTTGTGTCAGAGATCTGGTTAGAGCTGCAGACTTCCCGCAAACATGTGCGAGGTCAAGATGATCTCTGCACTGAACAGAGAAAGCATTGTGAACATGCCAAACACTCTTAAAATCAGACTAATTTTTTGAGTTGGGAATCCCAAATTAAGTGACATATTTGAGAATGTTCATATCAGTCTGCAGTTTTCATGCATGTAAACTAGAGACAATGATTTCACATTTCTTCACACTAGTATCATAAAGTAATCTTAAATGCAGCAAAAAATATAAACAACTGCTATGATGTACCCGCAAGAAGGGGTGAAGAAAACAATAGTTTCGTATCCAATACTGTTGGATTATGTTTTTTTTCTGACCCAGAGATGGGACTCCTGAGAGGCATTTTAAAGACTTTTATTCCATTTTCAGTCTCATGTGAAGCCTTTCTAAGTCAGCATATTTTATATCAGAGTTTGCATACAGATGCATACTATGTGAGCCTTCTGTCAGGCTTTGAGAATTCTCTACAAATCCATTTCCCACACAGTACAGAGCTGGACAGTGCATAAAGCCACATGCCGGATAAAGCTAAAATTTAATACTGAAAAATAGCCCAGTTTCATAAGCCTTGTTTTCTATAGATGAGGAAGAAAAGGAAGAAAAATAAGACATAGTGCTATGGCACATAGGCAGAAAGAAGCCAAATAAAAGTTTGTTATTTACCTTAATATGGATTCCTTATATTTTGCCCATTTTCTTATGAACCTTAGCATTTTCTGATGCGCTCTTTTTTTATTATGTGATTACAGATACTTTCAGGTATACCTAGATACTCATACCTAATATATTATGAGATTTGTATTTATGTATGTATGTTTTTGTAGGTGCTGAAGGGAAACTTTTCCATCTGGCGGCCCGAATAACCTGTTGGATTTTTAGCATCTTACTTACACAGTGTGTGTAATGACTCAAGGGCAAAATTTAGAGGCACTCATCAGAAGAAAATGACTTCTGTAGAGGACGGAAAATGAAAAAATATTCTTTAGTAATTTTAAAGGGATCTTTCTGAGTCACATTTTTTTGTTCCTGGAGGTACCATTGTAGGGCTCTGCATAACCAGTGGTATTGGCTATTACTGGGATGAAGCAGGCAAAGCTAGACTGATAGATGGACGTAGCTGCATTACAGACATTTTCCATAGTCACCCCTCTGAGGATGAAAGCACAAAGAATGTGAAGGTGAAACTTAAAATGTGTATGGATGTTCCTTTTATCTAGGAAAGGACAACTAACAAAGCAGTTGGAGCACGGTATTTTCTTTGCGGGCGCTCCATCAGGTTTATAATGACACATCTTGGAATAGGAGAGTCACAGTGGACTCCTTGCTTAACTATCATCATCACTTATCATTTGCAAAATGGAAGGCTTTCCAATCCTGTGTTGGTGTGTGTGACTCACCCTCGGTGACTGACGGGGAACAGGCATTCTCTAAAGCAGTTTCAGCTCGTACTTGAGCGCCTGAGCACCATGTGACACATGAACACAAAATAAAGCAGCAAGCTGTGTGATGCCATCTGCCCCAAGCCTCACCCTCACCCTTGGTTTTATGGCCAGAACCACACTGCAAGGTGCTGCTCTGGCAGACCAGGAATTCAGGAATTATTCAGTAATGTTAATTGATGGGTATATTGCTCCAACTGCATCTCTCTTTGGTTTTGGATCACTTCCAAACAAGAACCACAGATGGATCATTTCCAGCATAAGGTTGGGTTTACTTGCATCATGGAGGGGGATAGCACTCTCGTGAGACCTTGGACTTTTGAGGACTGTATGACTGTCTGAGGAGATCACAAAAAAATTGATTATTGAGACTGCCCAATTTACAAATCAAATGGGGTTTTGTTGTAGGAAAGCTTATTCAGTCTGAGGAGGAGACACCTACCTCTGATATCCTCTGCCCACCATAAAAGTGCTAAGTAAAAACTATTTCCAGAACAAAGGGTCATGAATAAATGGACTGATTTAGGGAATAAACAAGTGAAACTGTCTTGCTGTAAGAGTATTTGAAATTTGGACTGATTTCCACAGGTGGTGTGAAAAATCAAGATCTGCAGGGAGAAGACATACAGAGTTAACAAAGAAGGATTTATCTCTTCTGTGTAAGGGATGAGCTCTTTATATTTACCATATTAAGAAAGGGTCGTCCTCACACCTTACCCATATTACACTGCTAGGTTTTGTGGATAATAGGGTGGATACTCAACCCTCTGGGATTACTCCCTAGTTATCAAGTCAAATGCTTCATGAGACACTGTTAAATGCCTGAAACTACTGGACTAACAGGGGAACCTCTTCTTAACCCTTTAGGAGCAGGTAGCTTGGACTGAAGTATCAGTAATTTGTAAGCCACTGGCTGTTTGAAAAAGCTTTTCCCTTCTGATTCATACACACTCACAAGATGTTTGCACCTAGATAAACTCACTGGCACTCCTCCAGTTATACAGGTCGGTTAGTGAAAGCAGGTGTCAGGGTGGCTGAGAGCTTACTCCAAAAAAAAAAAAAAAAAAAGAGGAAAAAGGAAAATCAGCAAAATAATTCCTGGCATAAATTTTTGAATTCTCTTTGATGCATTTGCACTCTTGTTCACCCCCTATGAATATAATAATGAATGAATTGGCTCATAAGATTGCTTGTGGAAATAGCATTTTTAAATGGAGAACAGCCAAATCTACTGAGAGTACATATAAAACTTGTAAATGGGAGCACCCTACCCAGCAAAGCACCTATCAGCCAACCTGGAAGCAGAAATTAGGCCATGTGATATGTTTGTTCAGACAAAAGTAGCCCAGGCAGCTACAAACTGGTGGTGAAGAAGCTGCAGAACAAGAAATATTTGTATAAATTATTCATTGTGGATCATTTCGAATAATGAGCAAATCTGAGAAAATAATGACCCATTCACACACAATCCACAAGGAGAAAAAAGCAGCTAAAATTGATAAAATTCTTTGTTACAAATTATTTCCTCTGCACTGGGTGTTGGCATAACAGACTCTGAAGCCTGACAGTGCCGAAATAATTAAAATATTAAAATGGCTCCATTTTAATCTTTGATCACATATCTAGATCACGTTGCAGAAATGTCATGTTTACTCATGACTCATAATGAAGAAATGTAGAAATGTCATTATTAGAAACCCTGTTTTTACTGCATCACGTATCAAAATTTGCAGGCAAGCCATTACATTTCCTTCTTCATTTTGCAAGCATTTGTTTCCCAGAGGAGCTGAGGCCCACATTTTCAAAACCAGAGGACCTCCTTACACAGGAAATCTGAGCTACCAGATGGCTTTCACTTTCCTGCCACCCACCACCCAATATTTGGGACTGCTCCAAAGCCTCTGCCAGATTCCTACTTCTCCCCTCTTGCTCTAGAAGCCTGGCTCCCAATTTTATTGCACCCAGAAACTATTTATGATCAGTTTGGTAGCATAGATTAAGAAAGAAGTGATGAAAAACTTACCGCATTGCACTAGTCTTGTCAGCAATGAGAAAAATTTCCTTCTTCAGCCCAGTTTGACTGCCTTGAGGAATAGGGTAAGTGCAGCCAGTTCAACACAAGTGGGACTGAGGACCTACTGCAATTCCTGCACTGATAGTGGTGACATCACTTTCCATTTGGAGCAGTATGGCTGAGATCAGCATAGTGAGGAGGTCAGGATGAAATGGGCCACGACCATTTTTCCTGAGCCCCAAAAGAGCAGCCCCTAAGGAAGAGAAATTATCTACTCTGCTCAAAGTCCTGCTGATCCTCAGGGTGTCTTTTGATATTCAGCAAGTCTAGTGAAGCTGAAAGAGCAAAAGTATTGTTCAGAATCAGAAAGACCTAAATCAAACCATGATAACAGGAACAAAGTCAAGAAAAAAATAAATACGTAACTAAAATTAGGCATGCTCAGGAGAAAGGAAGCAGCAGGTGTTTGCATACCAGCACATCTGCTCAGAAAATGCTCCTTTAAATCCAGATTAAATATAAATTTGAAGCCTGAACTCTCTGAGTTATTAAAGATTTCTACCACATCTCTTTCAGGAAAAAGCTAAAATAGACAAAGGAAGAAAATATTTAGTTTTAGAGGAAGGATAATATGAAATTCTTCCTTGTGTTTTCCATTTCACAAATGGGTTTCTGCACAAAGTGCTTCACAGTTTGGGACCATTCACAGTGGCCAGCTGAAAAGCTGGAATGTGCAGAAGTGTGATCCTTTAAGCACCAAGGGGATCTGATGGAAGTACCATAAGCTCAGTAACTCTGCCCTCATGGTTTGGTTTTGGGTTCTTTTAATGAAGTTACCAAGGGGCCACCCAATGAAGAAGCACCTTGTATTTTCACTGGGTTCTTGAGGCAGACTTAGATTTGTAATTATTGTTATTTACAGGAACACTGGCTAGCACACCACAGGACAGTGAAAACTTCCCATTTCTATTACAGTTGGCAAAAGGAAGTTATTTCTCACGATAATAATTCACATTAGTGCCCTGGCTGAAAAAAATTTTTTGGCCTTTTATAATCTGGCAAAACATCAAGTTTTGCTGCTTTTGGTTTCTGCAAGAAATTTTCCTCACAGTTCACTCAATGATAATTTGTATCTTCTTACCAGAAAACTAGATCTGTGTCACATGTACAAAGGTCAGTGAATTCCAGCTCTAAAACCTCTAGGAATACATGTCTGGCAGGGAAGAAGGTATTATACTGGATCCCATTCTGTTACATTTCATTACCTCAGTTTATTCAGGGACTGATGCCATGCAAACAGTAAAACTACTTTACCTTTTCATAGGCTGGTTTAAACCAGGAAAAGAGCAAGAACCTGTGCAACATGCCAAGACATCGGATGCTCTGCTGGTGTACTTGATGCATTATGTAATGGTCTGCAGAGAAAAGCTCTGTAGTAATCCTCGCTATTTGCTGCATAGAATGAAGGTTGCCCATGTGTCCACTCTACTAGAGATGCAGGAAGAGGGGAGGAATGCTGAATATGGTTTTCAGATGAAATACTGTAAAATGTTTTCAACAGCCCCTGATCCTGTTAAAGCAACATATTTACTATTAGGCTTTCATTACCATTAGAGGAGCTTTTTGAAGTAGCTGGTTTCATGAACACATTGATTCTCTGCTACTACTGACCCTGCCTGGTAACACTTTCGTTTAAATGTCCATTATTATTTACATTAACTAATGGTTAATTACAATGGAATTCCTGGGGAAGTGCATAAGACAAGCCATAAGAACGCCAAATGAGTGCATTAATGATTGGTGCTATCACAGTGAATACCAAATGATTTCATAATGACTGGGGAGGTAATATATAATGGAAAGGATTGCTCCCTATTTGATATACTCACCACAGAACTAGGACTCATTCTTGGACATCATTCAGAACCTGCAACATAGCCTGGAGGCCTTTTTCAGTCCTGCAAGGAGCTTACACTGAAGCTCAGTCCACACCCTTGCAGAGAAAGACATGTGTTGGAATTTATTTTTTTACTGCTCATTGTTATGAGTTGCTGCTATGGCCCAAAGGGCAATAGCTCATACTCAGTGCTGGAGAGAATCTGAGTTTCAGAATGTCACTTGGCCACTGCATTTGAGTCAATATTCAACCTAGAGTACAAGAGGAAATACTTTTACCAGAAGGGACTAAAAAAATGTGTTTCTGGGCTCAGGTGTCTTATTAATGGTAGGTACCACAACCTTCCTACACTAATCAGGGGTGATTTTTTTGTAGGACATTCATCACCATAGCATCCAAGGACCAGGATGACAAAGTCATGCATAATATCTGTCATGTGTTTCTTCTCTTCTTTGAGGGCCTTTGCCCTTGCCAACTTACCATAAAGTGAGCACCAGTGCTGGGAAGCAGGACAAATCTTCAGGGAGGTGTGTACCTGTGTTAATCAACAGTGGGGGTATATAAGATTTGTTGACATTTGATGCTGTTGAACATGTCCATATGTTACTAAAGCCAAGATTTTTTTTTTAAATTATGTAGAAGTTTTGTTTAGTTCTGGGAAAAAAAGTTTCCATTCAACCTGATAGAAATAGAAGTTTAGATTTCTTCTGTCTAGCTATCCAAGTAAAACACCAGCTTCTATTCCAGTATACTTGAAAGCATAAAGAGAGCAGGTGAGAGGCCCAATCTACAGACCTCTACATTTAGTCTGTTCTTTGGATGAAACTCTATGTGAAGGACGAAGTGCTGCACAGCACAACCAGGAATTCATTGTTTTAGGAGAAAGGCCAAACACTAGTAAGCACTGATAAGTGAAGTGGCCCGTAGCAGAGTGGTGAGTGTCCCTGGCACTGAATATCTTGGCGGCAAAGACTATACATTTGCCAGTTTTGCATTCGAAGAGTGGATCGACAAAATAATCTGATGGGCATCTTCCCTCTTTAATTTCTGTGATTTAAGAGGAGGACTCTGTGTTTAGTAACCAGTGGGCTCCATCTCCACAGGAATAAAAGCATTAAATGCAACGTTTCTGATAACTACAAATTACCCCATGACTACTGTAGTGCCTGGGACTTTCTGGCGACCCACCGTGAGAGCTAATGAAGATGCCCTTTTATAAAGCCCAGGATTCCTGGCAGTTATTTTTAATGGGTCATGCTGTGTTAGAAAATCATGCCTGCAAGATTCCCTGGAGTGGCAGTTGGGATGATATTACTTTCAATGAATCACAGCAGCCACCATAAGGGCAGGGCAGTATCTATGGCAGCAGCACCGAGCAATGGCGCAGCATCAAATGAACGGCTCAGCTGGTGACATCTGGCCCCTCTGATCATAACAAATCTGTGGTGCACAGTACTCCAAAGAGTCAATCCTCAAGATGATATGTTAAAGTTTGGTGTCTTTTTCTCTTTGTCTTGGGTGACTATTCAAGCAGGCATGAGAGATCCTATTAAAAAATGTGGTAAAGTAGTGGATGCAAGTTGGGCTCCTAGGTTCATCTTTCCACAGTAAACAATAACTTTGGACTTTATAACTGCATTTGGTTATGGAAGAAAGGTCTTAGCTTTGAGAGGTGCTCAGAGCAGGCAAAAAAGATTCTGCTGTGGCCACGAAGGCCTTTGGGAAGTGTAGGTAGGCACCAAACAGGGTTTTCATGACTTTTGGCTTTCTCTCTCAAGGCCGGGCGGGATCACAGAGAGAAAAATAACTTTATGTTGGCCACTGCTTTCCAAACCTAAAATATCATTACTAATTTCCTGTCTCACTGGCCACTTCATTGTATCAGGGGATGTTTTTCACACGCTTGCACAGTGCCTTCCATGAGAGAGAATTTTCTTAGTGATACTCGGACATTGTGAAGGCAAGAGGTGGAACAGTCTGTGACAAATAATGAGAGTGAAATGCCAACCTTTGAAAGGGCTTTGCTTTCCCTACACCAAGCGTTTTAAAAAGCCATCTGTTTGCTTGAAATGGCTGCAACACATGGTGCTCTTCCTCAGTCCAATATGTGCTGCAAATTGTAGGCACATGGATCCAGTCAAGGACACAGTGTCTGCCTTAACTTTGGATCTCCTTGCTGTTGTCAGTAGGAATCTCATCCTTAAACTTAGCTCTTGTGTGTGTTAATTATTTCCTTCTCATGACCAGCTGGCAGAGTGCTTCAGCACCTTAAGTTGCTCAATTTGATCTTTGTGCTCAGGAACAAGGTAATTAAGCAAGCTACAATTTACGGAAATGTATTTGCCTTGACTTGTTGCAAGTCTTCAGACAGCGCTCCATCCTAAATCATTTGATAATGTAAGATGTTCTGTGCAGTTCCCCCACTTGACTGAGGGTTAGTTCAACAGGTCACAGAATCAGTAATTGATTCTCAGTGTGTGTCTGTTGGTTTTATTACAATAATGAGGACCATCTTTTTTCATCTCTGCTAATACGTTACCAAAACCATCAGCTTCTCAGTTTGGTGTCAGGATGACTTTGACAGGTTGTTAGCAACTATGTGATGTACAGAACATCACAGAGATGTCTCAAACTGTGTTGCTGTGTACCTTAGAGAGCCTTAGGTGGTCACAAAATAAGTGAAATCATTTTGGAGAAAAAGTTATAGCAACAATAGAAAATATTCCTACAGTTTTGATATCCTAATGAAGAAGTTCTTTATGCCAGTTTGTATTCTTGATCACTGAAGAATATTCTGTTTCACAGGAATCGGTGACATTGCAAAGCAGAAGCTACACTGAATTTACCAGAGATTAAAAACTCAAAGAAAACAACTAAACAACTTTCCTCATCTCCTAAGTTTCTATTTTCTTTTTTCTTTTTCTTTTTTTTTTTTTTTTTGTAGGACAAACTAGTTAAGGCACGTGGATCTTAAAAGACTTGTGGGCTTTTCAAAATGAAAACAGCAAACAAATAAAGAGATGAAAGATAGAAAGGCAGCTCTACAGGATTTCCACTACTCTTTAACTCACCTATTTTTCTGCAACACCCCCAAATTTATGGTTTAAAGCAAAATGAAAAAAAGGGCATAAAAATGTACCCCTCAGTCCAGATAAAACTGCCTCATGAACATTCAATCTGGATTTATGTGACCTCCAACTTTTGGTTTTATATTCTAAAGTTATGTTGATGTTTTTGAGCTGCTTCAAGATGAAGTTAGCATAATGTGGATAATATGAGGAAAAGTTTAAACAACTCCCGGAGTAACATTGCTGAGACGTCTGTTTGCAAAACCAAGAAAAAGCAAGGCACTGACACTTGAAAACAATGAAGCACAATACTTACGTCTTTATACACTAAAACAGTTTTTATGTACACGCTACTAATGAAATGGATTCAACAATGTAGTACTTTTATGGTCCATTTTATGACTAGGTAATTATATACTTTACCTAGTCTAAATTAATTGCCATTTTACTGTTCTTTGGTTTAAAGGAAAAAAGGTATTTACTAGTATGCTGAGGAAGATTCTCAACACAATCTCAAACCTTTTATCAGTAAAGGGAATGATGTGTAAAAAACCCTCACTCTTCCTTCCTGCAGGAAAATTTTAGCTACTTTCTGGGGACATTTCTCTCACAAAGCCACTCTGGGCTTTCCTGCCATACACTATCCTTTGGAACACAAGTGATTATCTTGGTTGTGTTCCCCACATCCTGCTCAGAGGCAAAGAATGTTAGTGAGACTGTTGGGGTCTCAGAGGCAGCAGTAGACAGAGTCAGATATTTGCAGACAGACAGGGAGCCTCGGGTGCGGTTGTGGTCCCAAATTCAGCAGCACACACATGCTGACTGTTAGACTCAACAAGAACTCCCTGACATAGAATTAAGCATGTACAGATCTGTTGAACTTTCACACTGGTTCCAAAGCTATGAAGGAGGAAAATATTTTCCTAAAAAATATTACTGAATGTTTAGACTCTACAAAAACTCTGCCACGTGTAACCTGACAGAAGCACCAGTATTCTATCATCTATCTATCTATCTATCTATCTATCTATCTATCCATCTATCCATCTATCTATCTATCAGCAGACTGACAGTTAGTCTTTTTTTCCCAGAAGGCTGGTTAGGCATACAAGCATATTCAAACAATTTTACACCCAGTGTAATATCATGAGAAATAAACTGGATGAGAGGGAAATGAAAAAAGCAGCAGATTATCTCTTGTCAGTGGAGATTCAAATGGAAGGAAAGAGAGAATCACATTGAGTATTCCAGGATCAGAGATACCTGAATAGGAAAAAAAATTATTATATCTTCTGAACTGTTCTCTTGCCACTGAGGGACTGTTCCCCCCAAATGACTCTTTTACATTGTTTTGCTACTTACATATACCATGTAGATGGCTTTTACTGCTTTTCTTGAGAGATTAAGTTGCAACAGAGCTCTCTTTTTTCCCACACAAGTGTAAACATCATTAGCTTTCTAAACATTATGGAAGCATTGAAATCTAGTGAGAAATTCTGAAGATTATTGAAGAGAAAGAAAGCCCACTTGTGGCATCAGGAAGGAGCCATACATGCTCCACACCCACGGTCTCTGGAGCAACTTGGCTGCTGGCAATGCAGCACCACACTGTCATTGCTCTTGTAACTACAATTCCATTTCACAAGGCTTTGCTCCCTGTAATTCTGCTTACATGAAAAGACTCAGGAAGAGAAACAAAGCTTTCAAAATACTTCCCAATTTACTTTAAATAATTTATCCTAAATCTGATATGTTTTTAAAAATTTTCTCCTGGTCCCTTAAATATGAAGGTAGGCTTTGCTAGGGAACTCAATAATTCTTTTATTGTTTTAATCCAACTCCCTGTTACTCTGTTGATCACAGTAGCATCCAATTTCTACGAGCTTTTTCCTCATTAAAGAGAAAAAACAATGCTATGACAACTTTTGTCATTATGCATACAGGACTGGAAGTACAATATTTAAATCATCCATGATACTTTTGATTTGCAGCTGCATGCAGGGGGAAAAAAAAGGAGACTATTTAAAGCTACTGAAACAGTCACTCCTGGTGTCTCAGCTCACCATTATTCTATCTTCCGCAGCAAAGCCTAGTCAGCCACCATCCCAAGAAAAGCAGTGCCAGCTTTGGGGAGAGCTATTCTCTGTTAAGTCTTCAGATCTTAAAGGGCGGTGGAAAACTTCACATTTTCCCAGCAGGAGAGCAGGGACTCAGTGTAGGTGTAAATCTCTGGCAGCTGATTGTTGGAGCCCACAAGCTGTACCTTGTAAATAATTCACTTAGGCACAGAAGAATCTGCATATGAGGATGAAATGTCATTTATAACTCATAGGATATTTGCTTCACTAAGAACAAGTTTCCAGCCCCTTCAATTCATTAAGTAGCACTAAGGAAGAAGGAATAAAGGTGATGTAAAATAAACTCTGCTTTCTTGTAACTGAGAACAGTTAACAATAACTAAGACAAAAGTGAAATTCTCTGGGGGGGAAGGAAATGGGTACAGTGTTCCTCAAATCATTCAGCTCAGTATAAATTTTACAGCTTCCTTATTATTAACTCTGTCAGAACCTCATCCTTCATATTATTGGTACAGTTGGACTGTAAAGGAGGCCTTTAGCTGGAGGTAGGATTCTGGAAGGTTTTGGAAGTGTTTCCCTTTACACATTTTTGTGACTTGGAGTGGTTTGCTTAGAGAAAACAAAGTGTAGTAGAACAGACCACCCTTCACTGAAATCTATTCCATCATAACTGATATAATTTCTTATATTATTACATTAGTAACATCCAAAGCCTCTGTTTTTCAGATGCTCATAATTTTACAAGACATAAATAACTGAAGTGTTTCACATGACCCAATGTTGAATGCTGTTGGAAAATTGTTCCCCAAAATCCTCAGGTAAATAAGTGGGTTTATGGAACAGAAATAGTGAAAAAGGTACATGCTGCCTGTGTTAAAAAGTCTGGGGAATCTCAAAGAGAAGATGAAAAAATGGTTCAAAGGGATGCAGGAAAGGAAACTGAGACTGAGAATTGAAGCAGGGTGCAGACTTGGTATTAATCATGACCTGATATCTACATTAAGAATGTTTATTATCAGAGTGTTTGTTCCAAGTGGAATAGTGCCTTCAAAATCCAGACTATTCACCTCTCTCACCTGTGAATGCCACATTATCTGAATTCTGCTTGTGCAATGAATGTGGTGGGTTTTAATCCCTGTTTTTCCACTCATTACCCTTTGTCCTCATGCCACTTTCATTGAAAACTGAGGCAAAGGTATTAATTTAGTTTTGGGCCATTTATAGGTCTCTGCTATATTTTCACTCTATAGCAGCTCCATTTCTTCATTCAGTGTTCTCTTTTTATTTAGACAGCTGAGGAAATGGCTGCTATTTGTTTTAATCACATTTGAAAGGTTTAACTCGGCTTAATTTTCCAGAAAACTTTTGGGGAGATTCTCACTGCATGTCTGCATTTCCTGCCTAAGGAAATAGCTTTTTTTACCACTCAGACCCTTTCCTTCTTTGAGTCCAGGCTCCATTCTACCAGTATAATTTGAGTTGGCTACACAGTAAAGTCTGGAGACTTTCCTTGCAATCCTTTTCTTTCACTTTGTAGTCTGCGTGCTCTGTTATTCAGGCAACCTCCTTAAGTAGCTCCATTAATCCCATAGCAGTTGTGTTTTTCTACTGAAGGTATCTGGCAGATAACTCTCTTTGAGTGTCTTTCCTAATGAAAGCATCCTTGATCTGACAATGTTCTTGGTGCTGAAGATAGGCAGTAGATTCTTCACTTTCATTTCCAGGTCCAAACCTACCTTACACTCCCGGGTGTACAGTTTACTGGTTCATAGATCACCTCACCTCTGGAGAGAGGCTTCCTGATTATCCACAGTCATACAGATCTGCTTCTTTTGTGATCCTCTCCTCTCTCTCTTCTTCCTGAATGTAATTCTTCTTTCTGAGCTTCTCACCCACCACAGCATGTCATTCTCCCTCCTTTTTCTGCTCTGGTTTTACTCTTATTTTTGGTACAATACTTTCTGCTTTTTCCCTTGAAAGCTCATTTATTTTGTCTGTTTGGAACTTGTCTCTTTTGAATTCTCTCAGGCAAAACTTCTTTCATCAACAGCTCCTTGTTGTGCCCAATCTACATGAACATGCCCACATATAATGTGCTGTTTGTGCACCTGGCTGTTTTTGCTCCCTCCCTGTATTGCCAAGTCATTGTTAGGGGTGAGCTTCAACTTTTAGAGAAAGAAGAGTACCCAATCTGCTCCAACAACTACCTCCTATGAAAAATCCCTTCTTTTCTGATCCCTAGTTCCCCACCCCCTCAGTTAAATGGCTGGTTCATTGAAAGCTTCCAGGGAGTCCAGACTAATTGCCTCTCGTGTCATAGGAAGAGAGGTGTCAGTCAATGGAAAAAATATTAACTCTAAAAGCGTCCTCCAGTTATAAGTTGGAGTAAGTGTTCATAACTTGGACAAGATAAGGTGTCCAGATATTATTGATGTCACCAGTGGAAAGGAAAAGAAAATGGAAGAAGGCAGGATTAGGATCACATCTCTTTCCAGTCTTTTTTTGAATTAAAGGCCCAAACACGGAGTTGACACCTATTGTTTTGTACTGAAAGATTAGGCATGTTGGACCCTGATTTAGGAGGTTGAAAATATAAGATAGTTGAGTAAATAAGTAAATGGGGTCAAGTGGGGAGGAAGGAATAGGAATTTTCACCAGATGGCAACCCCACTGGCACCAAGGACACGGGTCTCTCAGACACAGAATCACAGAATCACAGAATTAACTAGGCTAGTAAAGACCTTTGAGACCATTGAGTCTAATCTACAACAGCAGCAACTTGTAAGTACAGTAACAAATGAAGGGGCAAATAAAGAAATAAAAAAAACACATCAAACCCCAACCCCAGCTCTTCACCAGCAACAGAGAAGTAAGAAAATAAATAAATAAATAAATAAATAAATAAATAAATAATAGCATCTTTCCCTAGTCTTCTATCAAAAAAACAGTACCAAGAAGAAAAATTCTCTGATTTACGCTTGCTAGGACAGCAGGAAGAAGAATGGGTAATAGCCAAAGGGTTTCAAGAGAAGAAGAAAAGAATATGAAATATATTAAGAGAACAAAAAATAGGGAGAAAAAGTAGACTCATTAATAAATAAGGAGGAAGATTAAATCAATGATGGTTCTAAAACAGGTAAACTACTGAAATGCTTTATAAAAATCTGTTAAACAAGAAAAATAAGGGCAGGAGAAATGGATAATTAAGTAGCAATAATGACTTTGTCACAGCTATTGATGAAAAGCAGGTAAGAGAATACTTAAAACATCTGAATATATATACAGATCAGCAGGTGTGCATGCATTTTAGAGTGTTAAGGGAATTAGCTAATGAACTTACAAAAACACTAGCAATTACTTACAGAAAGTTAGAGTGTGATGGCAAGGCACCAGAGGGCTGGGAGTAAAAAGGAAATACTGAACTTCTGAAAGATAAAAAGTAAAATAAAATAAAATAATAATAAAAAAATCTAAGCACTAAACATTTAGTGGTATAATTTCTGTTCCCAATAAGGTAATGGCATGTATATTAGGTCAGAAGTCAAACCAGAAGCACAAAATTATTATATTACCAAAAAAAAAATTTTTTTTTTACAGAATACATCATGAAAAACAAACCTTGATTTTTCAGGTTAAGTTACAAAAGTGGGCAACAATGTAAAGGAACATAGTACATCTGGACCCTCCTGAAATCCTACTTGAAGTATGAATTAACTTTGATGTGAAGTTAGCATTGCTATAAACTGAAGGTCCATAAAATAAGGAAAATAATAATTTGAGGTGTTCAGTTACTTAGGACTACCTTCATTGATGCTATACAGAGCTATAAGCTAGGTCTAGTTTTATTTAAGATTTTTGATGATGATGTGGCAAAGGGGGAAGGACAAGGTGGTGAGTAGCACAACAGGTTTCTACATGATATGCACTAAAGGAAGGATGCTAAGTGATAACAGTAAATAATAAAGTAACAGTAAATCTTGTAAATGACAGATCTTGTAAATGTGTATGTAGGTAAGGCAAAATAAAACAGCAAAACTCAATACAGCTGTTTAGATCAGTGGCTACTGCATCCAGCCAGGATGCAGAAGTGTGTCCCAATCATAATTATTATTCAAAAAGCAAAATGGGAAGTTATTTCCAATGTAAAAATGAAAATGCTTCAATCTGGAGATGTTAAATCATTATGATTCCTTATGGAAATGAGAGATGAAGCCAATGGCATTTGGTTTTCCCAAGAGTCCCTCTGACAAGTTCCAGCAATGAGTTCCTTTTCTACAGCACTACTGAGGCTGCATCAACGGAGCTGCATACAGTTCGGGACATGTCAATCTCAGAATGCTGTCAAGAAATTGGAGACTGTCCAGAGAAGAGCAATCCAAATGATTAAGAGTCTCAGGGGATTCATTTATAAAGAAGATCAGGTAAATTATATTTTGATTAGGAGTGCATTTTAATGGTATATAAGTAATAGAAAGACATAAACACCAAGCAAGGAACAGGGTGATTTAGGGTGTCCCCAGAGGTTTTGAAGGGCTGAAGATCAAAAGAGAACTTAGACAGGATATCAAGAAACATTTCTTAACTCTGGGGGATCACATTATTGCATATTTCCCCCTTTTTGATTTCAGAATGGGCTTCAGAAGACAAGGAGAATGTTCTCACTTTTGGAGTTGTCACATAAAACAGAATAAAATACTTCTCGATCTGGAGGGAAGCGTCTTGCAGTATGATCTAGCGAGTCTCTGCACCTTTAATGACTCCTATCTGAGTACAGAGGTGGGAGAGCACCATTCCCAGGGAGATGGCCCCATGTGGTTTTCATTCCCCAAAACACTCATCTGGCATTGTTACCTTAACCCCAGATAATGAGTAGATCAGTCAGTAAGGGAACTCCCAGGGGTGACTGAATAGGTGAGGAGCTACATTAGCTGATCACGCCTGTTGTTTATCTCTCTATAAAATAAAAGGCAGTCTGCTGCTGTTATGTACATCTGCTGTCAGTGCTTGGCTATGATGATAAAGATGGAATCAAAAGACAGCAAGGTATGAAAGGACAAATGCAGGAAGATGGACCTATGCTTAATGAAGACACTGTAATAAGTGACCTTTCTCAAATTAGTGTCTGAGAAAATGCTTATTTATTTTAAGATGCTCCAGGAGGTTAAACAAGCATATGAATTCAGAACTGAAAATGTTCATGGGCTGAAGAAATCTCGTTTTTAGGGAAACTCTTCAGATTCTATGGGAGAAATAAGATTGTTACCATTGATTTGGGATCTAATAACTTTTTCCATTATGTGTCCTACTCTAACTGATTCTGAGGTGCTGAAGTATTTTTGTAATTTACATAATCTAACAACCTACTTAGGTTAAAAGGCTGATGGTTGTCGTGTTAGTTTAAACTGAAATTAATCTCAGAAAACTGGACTGTGAAGAGAAGTGCAATCTTAGATTTCTAGTGAGAACCATGTGCCTGGAGTTAACATGTATTTTTATCACCTATACTGGTAGCTGTGCAGCCACATCTTTTTTTGAGTCAAAGGTACACATTACAATCAAATATGGGATATTTCCTAGTACAGACTGTCTCAAATAGTTCCTTTGGTTTTATATTGGCCTAATTCTTACATATTACCAGATGTATGTTGAAATGCTGGCTTAACATTAGTGTGCCTTAAGGACTGCTCCATGTAGGAGGGAAGGGCTACAGAGTGTCTCTTCTTAGTGCCTGTCCAGAAATGCACAGCCCAGTCCAGGTCATATGGTCTCTAGACTCTGAGCAAGCTTATCCTGCCCACTGTTTGGTCCTGTGTCACTGTAGGCAGCTGAAACAGGGCATGAGGAGATATCTTGCTTTGGATACAGAGCAGTGGTTGGCATCACCGCTGACTGAGTGCCAGGCTGCTTTCTAAATTGGGTGCTAGGAATGCCATAAAAGTCCTTTTTTGTTGTTGCTGTCCCTTCTGTGTCTCATCGCTCTTTAAAAGGTTTCCTCTGCCTTACCCATTCTTTCCAAATGTATGTAGATCAATGTTTCACTCAGGGAGAGAATTGACATTTTGCATTAGACTCTTAGGCCTGCTTTGCTAATTTTAATTATTGTGCATTTACAAGTGCTGAATATCTGTGGGCTTTGTAACAGATGCATGGTGGTCCTTGTGATGCATCCAATTTGCAGGTGTCAGGTGCCACGCAGCAGAAGATGGAAGAAAACAATGTACGTGCAGACCGTTTCAGTCAGTGGTTGCACCCTGAGATGGAAAAGGATCAGCCAAAAGTTTAGCCTGTGTTTGGACTCTGAGCAGCATGCAGTACATGGGTATTGTGGCAGGTCTTCTTGCTACAGTGTCAGTGTCAGTGCCAGCCTCCTGCTTTCGAGTGCTTCCTGCCACTGCTGTTCAAAAATGCATCCAGTCCCAAAGAATCTCTCCTCAGAAAAGATGTCTGCATATGGTACCGTAGCACTATAAAAAGGATGTATATTCCAATTTAAAATATGCACAGATCATTCACCGAGGTAGCAACGATTCTTTTTCCCTTCCCCCAAGATAAGAGTGTAAATCACATCTTCTCAACAAGGCAGGTAGTGAGGATGACAAAATTCTTACATTCCTAAAGTGTTATTGGAGAAAAAATGTCACCTCCATGCATAATTGCATAACTTTACTACCTGTCATTTTCTATCAATCAAAAAAATATTATACTTGAATTTGAGGACAAACATGTCTAATAAGATTTTAGATTGACAGCTGAATGGCTGTACTCAACCTTATTTTAACTTTATTTTTTTTGTTGTTGTTCACTGAATCAACATAGAGAGGATTATACCAAAGTTAAGGGAAACAAATACTCAGATATATTAATCCCTCATGCACACTTTCTGTCAAAAAAAAAAAAAAGAATTACTTTCTCCATAGGTTTTGTTAGTCAGCTCCCTTCAGTCTCACCGGTGCTGCAGCAGGAGACTAATGTATCTTCTGTTGTATTTCCAGTGTAGCGTTGCCAGATTTTGTTTCAATTATCACAGAAATGTATTTGATTACATGCAATCAGCTCCAGTGCCCTTGGCACAGCAGAGGCTCCTCCCATGGCACCCCACCTGTCCCCAAACCCTTCTCCTGGTCAAGGGCTTGGCTTGATCATCCTTTCAGTGAAATGTCTGGTTTCCCACAACAGCCCATGCCCCACCCCCCCGCATTTACCCTCCCTGGGGTCTGTTCTTCAGGGTGTGCAACAGTCTTCACTTCTGCACATTGGGGATTTATTCTCCTTCATCAGTAAAGAGCAGAGGATCTCACCTGCTCTTTTTTCAGTTTTCTCTGTATTAAACAGCACTCTCTTTCTTGTCTCCACATACTGTGTTCTGCGGTTCTCTACCCACTGCGCCTTTCTTGACTGAGTCCTGAAAATCCCAGGGAACATTTTTTCACCATTTGCTTTCCTCCTTGACACTGCTTGTGCTCTACCTTGATATCCTCTCCATATTTCTTTTTGACTTTTCCAAGACTTCTCATCCTTGAATAGGTTATGAAGAACCTATTTCAGGCCGCCTTCTTCTTTGTGTTCATTTTCAGTCAGCTCTGGTGGGACCTAACTCAACCTGTAACACATTAATAATGCTGAATTCTGCTGAATTCTTTCTAAGCCATCACAAGTGCTTCAGAATAAGCTTTAAAATGACAAAGAAGCTACCAGGACCTCTTTAACACAGACACACAAGGAGACAAAGGTAATAATCTAATCTTGGACATCTTTTGCATTTTGTTTCAGTTCTGTTGTGAAACCACAACTTCATTTTTCTAAGGTACACCTGGGTAAGGAGTGAAGTTAAAGAGAAGATAGGGAAGACTGGTTGCTTTTGGAGAAAAAAAAGTCTTGCTAAAACTTCATACAAAGAACATGATTATTTACCATGAGAGGATCTCAAAGCATTCCCAGGTTGAACCTTACATTCCTCCGGCTTTGCAGGGAGGCCATGATGACCTTCCCATACTTGTACTGCAAAGCAGCTATGGCCAGAAAGTCACTTGTTTCTATGAACAACTGGGTGAGCAATGATTAGGTTCAGGTAAGAAGCTGGACTCCACCCATCTCCCAGTTGCCCAGTGTGCTGTAATGGACCAGACACTCCAGGGAAAGGTACTGCAGATTTTACATGGTTGATCCACTTTGTTTCTCCATTGCAGAAAGAAGCAAAGACCAGATAGAAATTTTGTGCCTAGACTGCAATTAATGTTGTGACAGGAGGAGGGTTAGAGATTCCCAAAGCTGACCTTCATTTATCTAATTGAGACTGCAGAAACATTGAAGCTGAGGAAGCCTGGGCTTGGGTGTGAGCAACAGAAGTCTTCCTGGAAGGCAAGGTACAAGCTTTTATCCCATGTTCTGCTGTGTGCTCACTGTAATTACACACAAATTGGCTTTTCCTCTACATGTGAAAATGACATCCTTGACTGTAGTGGAGATCCCAGCAACAGGCTCCTGGTCTGCTTCTGAAGCAATACAGTGTAGGCTACGTGTTGCTCATGGCTTGTGGCAAAGCAGTAAATGAGTGCTCAGAGACTGCTCTTGGTGAAGTGTCAATACTGGAGCAGTATTTATCTTCCAAATTCTTCAATGTATCCATTCTGAGTTCCTGAAATTGTTTGGACTAACTTAATGACAAATGAGCAAGTATTTAAAAGAGCCTTCATATCTGCAAGAATAACCAAGGAGCCAGATGTCAAACTGCTATCAGCCAAAGTCACAATTAAGTGCAACCCAGAGTTTCTATAGCAGGCACAATTAATTACAGGCACAAAACTATGACTGCAAACCAACGGTCATTAAAAAAAGAAGATTGAGGTGAGACATTCTGTGCATTCATGCTATTATTTAAATTAACAACACATAGTAATCTCTTTTGCTTTGCAGGATCTTTCACATTCAATCTTTAAAATCCCTTATAAACAACAGTGGCCCTGTGTCACAATATTCAGTGAAAGGGAAAATGCTAAGACTCATGGGAAAATTTAAAATCAAATTAACTTGTTTAGCCCTGATATCACACATTCTGTTCAAGCCAGATCTTCTCCCAGTGAGGAGAACAGCCTTCTGACAAAATTAGAAGAGGGTATTTATTTTACTGTTTCTTCTCTACTAATGATATTAATATTACCAAAATTTTATGATTTGAATTCAAGGTACTGCCATAAAAGTGATCCATGGAGTGTAGGTTTTCTAGGGTCCCTTTGCTAGTGCAGCAGGTTTACTGTAGTGCTGAGGAAGGTGTGCAGGACCACATTTTCCTTAAAGAGCTATGTCTTGGCTGGGCCCTTCAGTATGCTTTTCCAAAAGCAATTTCCTGTGTCCCCTGAAAATGGTGAGCAGAAATTGTCTTTTTCAAAGCAAAATGTTAAGTTCTGCACACACAAGAAACAGAGGGTCTTTGTGCAGCCAGAGATGGAGGGGTGGAAGAGGTTTTGCTTTTTTTTTTTGGTGACTTGTGAAAATGTTTCTCCAGCCATTGCTCCACCTCTTCATGGAAAATATTAGACTATGGGATCATGCTGGCCAGGTTCCTCTGCCTGTCAGGCTTCAGGATCAGAAGCACAGTGGCACAGGCCCAAGAAATGCTCACAGCAGAGCATACCTGCCTTCTTCTGGGTCTCTCTACGGTCTGTCCTCTCACATAATGAATATCCTGCCAAGGGAATGGGGAAAGGGTATATGGAGAGGGTGAGGGAGCAGAAGATGCTGGAGATCACACAAAGTGCAGGAGGGAGCAGGGAGCTCTTTCCCACTACACAACAGACAGATGCAGGCAAGTGAGCCGCTTCATCCACTGACAGCAACCTGGCTGCATCCTCTGCCTGCACCCGGCACGCTTCCTCTGTGAAGCACGGAGAATTATGGCTGTGCATTTCATCCCCATCCACATTTTCTATAGTCTGAGGCATGCCAGCTCTCTACCAGTGCGAACTAGAGCCAGGGCTGTGAGCTGAGCTGTGGGCAGGAGTACCATGACTACTCCAGGCAGGTGAACCCCTGAAGTGCTCCCACAGCATCACCCGAGCTGCTGCTCAGCTTTATGCCTGCGTTCAGTGACCAGTTTTTCCTGTCTTCAATCCATTTCATTCTGATGCTCCTGTAGGAAAGGTTTCTCAGGGTCCTGCTTCTCTATGGTTTAAACAGGACATCTGCCCAAAATGGGATGGTTTTCAAAAAAATTTAATTAAAAAAGAAATTATATCCATGCAATGTTTCTTATTTTGTCCATTACATCATCAGCCCCATCTGTTTTAGTGTTTCATGGGGTAGCACTGGAATTGATATTGTGGTGCAGAAACTGATGATCCCCCTCTTTGCTAATGAATCAGCAGAAGGAAAGAGTGAGATGAAAGAGCCTTTTCTTTGTGTAGGGCTGCTGCAAATTTTAGGCACGAGTTTGTTGTTCACTTGTTCAGCTCCTGCTGAACATTGGTGTGATGAAGGATGAATACAACTGAAACCTTATGACTCTTAATATCAAAATATTTTAGATACTGTTCTTAGGACCACACCTGAAACAAGATCTTGCCCACATGTCATTACACTGCATTTCTTTCATAATGAGATGCAAAAATTTCTTTGCCAAGTTATAAGTAGTTTACATAATCCCAGAATGCAACAATGCTTTCAAAATAAAAATGAATAATAAGATCAGCATTTATTGGTTTTCCCCTTCTACATTGCCACTGAAAATTCTCATTGGTGTGGCTTTATATGAACAGTTCTCCAGAAGTAAATTATGAGCAAAATTCAAAGCCATCATAAATTAAATGTGCTTTTTTCCTGCTTTGGTGTACAAGACTTTCCATTAAGCTAGCCCCATATAATATACCTTGGATGTGTTCAAGAAAGCCCTGTAAATTATAGTAAGTATTTAAAATGGTAAGTAGACATTGAAAAAGGCCACATTAGGATTAATGAATGAAAGGGTTGATAGTGAAAATGCACTTGTAAATAAATAACATGAAAAGTAAAGATGACACACTGTTAGGTTAGAGTTACAAGTGGGAGTATGATGATAAATCACACGACTGTTTGTCACAGCTTCACATGTGGGTGCATGTACTCCTTAGTCCCTTTCTTCCCTTCCCCCAAGCAAAACTTCTCCCTTCCCTTGCCCTACTCACTGTGCCTCCCAGAGACTGATGGAACTTGTCTGCTTTCAGTGCTGACTTTTGGTGCTGCAGGTGTGCTGGGCTGCCAAGTTCTCCACCTGTTAGGAGCAAGGTATGCCTGTTGTGGCTTTGGCTGGGCAAGGCCAGTGCTTCAGGCCTGGTCTACCTATTCTGGTAACAAAGAGGATGCTTCTGTCAGTGGGTGTGTGCCAGGTTGCAGCTGAGCCTGGATTCACTGCTGCAGGCCACAGGTGTGTTGGGAACTTGGCTGTTTCTCCTTGGCAACAAGCCATCTTGGGACAGGACCTGGTAGTGAGAGGTGAGAAAAGGAGAGCTAAAGACAATCTGGAATGTGGTGCAGGGGATGCAAGGCTTGCAGCAGGTGGAGGAGAAAGCACTCCACTAGTCCTGCTCTTAATTTGTTGCTGGTTGTGACAGGGCAGCTGGGATTGTGTCTGCAGTGTCATGATCATGGTCTGAGGTTTGGTCACAGTGGAAAGTTTAATTTAAGCTCTCTGTCTTGGGCTGAGCAAATTCTCAGAAATTGCACCAAAACCCTGAAACCCAGAGGGGAAAAATTTTCCTCTCAGGCAAGATTTTTCCATGTTTTCATTGCACCAGCCATAAAGGCCACATATACAGATATTGGTGTCATCACATCTTGTATGTCATATCATGTCATCCTCTGTGGGAGCAGTTCTGTGCAGTCTGTTCTGGCTTAGAGCTGAAATAGCTCAGACTGAGATCCAAAAGCATGGAGCAGAAATGAAAGGGGTGGGGCGATAGGGGCCAGGAGACCAGGAAACATGTGTCAGTACTTGCAGATCCCCTGGGCAAAGGGAAGCATCTGCCTGATGACATTAGGGTTTGCATGTCTGAGAGAGTATGTGTAAGGTAAGCAGGTCTTTTGTAGCTGGGACTGGAAAGTCCAGGGTAAGGCTACCTCTGCTAAGAAATGATATGAAGTGGCTGCACACAATCAAACTGTCTCCTAATGACCTGGGGTAAGTCCAAAATATGATGGCCTTAATGGAGCTACTCTGGATGCAGAGCAGAGCAAGACAGGATTTGGCTGTGGCA
This sequence comes from Hylia prasina, assembly GCA_013397195.1. NCBI lineage: Eukaryota > Metazoa > Chordata > Aves > Passeriformes > Sylviidae > Hylia > Hylia prasina. Next base: position 2,202,287 of record VYXD01011651.1, on the reverse strand, counting down.
TGTACAGTACATGAAGTGATGGGTGGGTACATTTTTATAACCTGATTTTACTTCCCTCCATAGTATTCAATTTTATCCACATAGGCCCATTGAGAAAACAAGGTTCTGCTCTCAGTGAAGTGTTTATGGGCCCATACAGCCAAAGGAATACCTTTTATGTGCCTGTGGCACTTTGAATATTTTGAATGGGAAGGGATCTTTGTGGGCAAGAATAAATCCACATACTTTTTGGTCTGCCATGCGAGGAAGGGCAGAGCAGCAGTCAGTGCCACCTAAATCTTTGCCAGACCCCAGGGAAGGATTTAAGTTCAGGTTCCCTATTTGAGTAAGCACTAGGAACAAATGGTAACATAAAGGTTAGTAGAAGATTATAAATAGGATAATAAATGGAGAAGGAAAGATTATACTACCACATTAGAAATCATTTGAAGGGAAGGTAGAAACTCTCATGCTTTGCAATAATTTTTGAGTGCCCAGATTGATGGCAATCTATCTGTATTATTTATTATAGAGATATATGTTTTGAAATAATTTTTTAAAAAAGCTTTTTAAAATTATTAGAGCTACAAATACAGTAGAGCACCAAAACTCTAATAGGCTGAAGTAGAATGTTAATAGTGTAGATATAAATATTTGCTGTGGATATGTGTCTGAGTATATCCAATCAGCTGAGAGAGGAAAAGAACATGTTTCTCATGTGGCCAGTATTATCTAAGTAATTTGGCATATATTTTTAAATAGTCCTGATTAACTGTTTTATGAAAAACACTCTGTCAGATAAACCCACATAATTGGTAAAGGGGAAGAAACCACAGTCTGTCCATAGAATGACTGTGAGCAGAAAGAGGTAAATTAGCCCATCTGCTTTGAACTCTTCATTCAGCTCAATGCAGTTCATAAAATTGAGAAGTCAAATAGTGTGTTGTAAAAGGAGGGCTTACGAGCTGAGATGGTGGAAAGTAGTAACAATCTCTGCTCTTTATTGATCTCCATAACCAGAGTTTGCAAGTGCCTCACAACCTTCAGTTCTGCACTCCATGGCATACAGCGGCATTTAACCAGCAGATGCAAGAGGCAAATTTTCAGCATCTGCCCAATCTGAGTAGCATTACTCAGAGCTGGCCTGATTGAGCCACTTCCCATGAAAAAAAAAAAAAAAAATCTAGTTTTCAAGTAGAGTAATATTTTTTGCAACCATGCCACTGCAGTTGAGTTATGTAGATGTGATGTCATGTCCCCAAGCCCCACATCATTTTATAAACAAGAATCTGAGGAACTACATGACTTCCGTATGTTTGTAAGTCAAACCTGTGGTGGAGCAAGGAACATCTCCTCTGCCCCTGGATCTGCATCCTTCCTCTTTAGATATAGTAGTTAGAGAGTTGAGGGTGCAGGCTGTCTGTGAATTAGCACATGCTCTCTGTCAAGGAAAATGCAACAGCAAAGGGTCCAATGTGTTTTTCACAGACAAACTAATGAGAGGTTTGAACTGCAGCTTCACTGCCAATGTTGCTCCATTTCAGCCATGCAAGGCTAATGTAGATGGTAACTGTGCTGTGATTGCAGCCCATCCTTCTGTTGTGCAGTTATGTGTGTGGTGCATTTTCGAATGATGTGTTAGTGAGTGTTGCAGCATTGGCAAAGTTGGCATGGGGTGGGCATTCAACAGCAGCAAATAAGAACAAGCAGAATTGAGATAATGAGCAAAATGGTCATGGAATATCCCAGGAGGAAAGTGAAAGCCATGATCATGATTCTGCCACTGTTCATGATCATGAACAGAACAGGAAAGGGCAAAAGAAGTGCCAATGCTGATTCCACTGGAGGTATAGGAAGATGTGGACAACAGAAGTTCATATTTTCATTAATAAACATATCATAATGTCCCTGCTTGGGAAGGGATTGGAGCAGCAGAAGCCAAATTAGAAGGCAAGCAAGGGCACCAGTAGGAAAGACTACCACTGCAGTAGAGAGGACATTGAAGATTTCCAAAGGACAATTTCCAGTAGGTAGACTTCCACACTCCTTTTACCCTTAGTCTGGCCGAGAAATCCTGCAAGGAAGGTTTCATTACAACTTGTCACATGTTTGGGCTGGGCATCCAGACTACTCACCTCACTGCTTTCAAAACACACCTGATACGCAGGGAAGCCCAAGGGAACTTCTGGGTTGCACTCATGAGAAAGGAGTCTGGAGCAGCCTTGGCTCTTGGGTGTCAGGGCACGGGTGCCTCACAGTGGGAAGGAGGGCAACCTTCTGCTGCTTTCACCTTTGGCAGGTGAAACTTGGAACCTTGGTTATGCTGGTAACACTTCAGTTGTGTTGTAGGTCACTAAGCAATCTTCATGAAATTGAGCTGAGCTCTGTATCTGTGCTTTAGAAAAGTTTCATTTTATTTTAAAGGCTTATTTTTTATTTTTTTGAACCTGAGAGCTTTTTACCTGTTTGCCACTCTTGGGTTTCAGCCTATGAGATTAGTTTATCAATCAGGAAATTACTAGCATCATGCTAATTTTAGTATTGTTCATGCACTGCAAAGTGATTTGCTACACAAGAAAAAAACAACACACCACATTTGAGCAATATTTGTGCAATATGTCAGACATATAGCAATATTCTCTGTGATTATCACCCCATACAATTTTCAAAGCAGTGATGAATTGTGACAGATCCTCCTCTGAAATAACCCATCATAGTTTATGAAATTGGTGGAAGTATATCAGCTTACATCAGCTGAAGATCTGGGCTGCATTTCCAGCTTTTCTGCTAATACATTTTTATGATGAAAGTGAGTACCTGAGATGAACTGAGAGTTAACCTCTCTAGGTGCACTTTATATTCGTCTTGTGAGAAATGCTAGATATGTTTCAAACTCACTTAAACAAAGATTCAGCCACGGAGTATTGAAAATTAATAACATCTCTGGCAAAGTTTGGTATAAATATGGACAAAATTTCCCCATTTGTGCAAGGATTAGGGAATCCAGGGTAAGCTACAGATTCTGAGCAGTCAAGCAAAGAAACTTTTAGAACTTATGAAAACAGAAAGCAGACTGTACTTGCTATTTCTTTCTTAATATAAGCAACTTGGTTTTACCTAGACTACATCTCCAGTATGCACACAAGCATTTTTAATAGATATTTATAATATCAGTGAAATTGTAGTAACATAGTATCTATTACAATACCATCAGTATAGTTCTACCAGGAAAGAACACCTTTTTCTGTGTGTGAATAGTGGAGCGTGGGGATTAGCAAAGTGTGACTTAGCACAGTTCTGCTGACTGGCTAAAAAGATACATATCCCTTTTTCTTGTCATTTAGAGGTGAAGATGAGTTAATTCAGAAAAGGCCAAGTTACTGACACTTTTAATAATAAAGCAACACTTCAGAGTGGTGGTGTGAGGCGAACAAACCAGTCTAACAGGGTGAGAGAGACACGTCATGAGTTTCTTCCTTTATTAACATGTTCAGTAGTTACCATCCTTTAAGAGCTTTCCTAGTAATTCCTTTTTATTTATATTTGTGTCTTTTTAATTTTTTTTTCCCAAATCCACCAAAAATGCTATTTAAGAAGACCACACAAAGAACTCATGTACCTTACACAAGTGTCTGGTGGGAAATAGTCATGTAAATTTTGATTTACTGAATGCACCAAAGAAGGAGGCCACCGCTGAAGAAATGGATGACAGCATCTGAAAGTGGTTCCAGCATTTTAAAAGCAATTATGGGGGGTAGATTTATGCACAAAACCTGCTCTGTACATTAACTAAATTTGTGGGTTTAATCACTGGAAGGAGAAAACCAGCTATGAAATACTGAAAGTAACAGGTCATTGTAGATATTCCCTCGAGGACATAATTTGTGTCGGTGTGTGTAGACAGGACTGTGCATATGTGTTGCAGAAGTGACAAAGGAAAAGTCAGTGAACATCCTCCAAAAGCAAATACAGGATTACGCTGGAATATACGGTTTCCTGAATAAAGAAAATAAAGCTGTGACTATGTGAAGATTTCTTAGTATGGGAATGGCAAAGGAGTAATGCATTCTTCACTCCAATGGAAATTAATGGAGCATGCATTCCTCATTCTCAGTCTATTTGAGGCTGCAACAGGGGATATCACATCTGGCAAAACTACTTTGAGTCATGTTATACCACTTATAACATCATCTGGACCTTAGGAAACAGTTTTCTGAAAATAAGGAATGCTGTACAGTACCTGACATTAGCCCTGTTGAAAGGTACTGATAAGTTGCAGAGGCCTAAGAAATTAAGGGCCACATTTGCATGGAATTTCCCTGCACTTTATTACAGTCAGTTCCCTGGTTTTGTAATTTTAACTGCCCTTTTCCCTCAAGCACCTTCCCCAGGGTGAGCAGGGGGTGCTCATTTGTGAAAGGGAACCAAATCAGTCAGAAAGCAGAGCATCTGGGACAACAACAACAGAGGAACACTGTGTACCCAGAAACATTACAAAATCTGGTATAAATTGAGAACATTCATTATTAATAGAAATACTATTTTCAAACTATGTCGCACTTTCATCTCTGAGGGTTTCACATGCTATAGTCCTGATCCTGTGTTTGTATTCTTAACTCCCACAGTTAGCTTGATCAGATTTGATAGAATTGGTGGTATGAGGAGGATGCACACTTTATACTGCTTTGCAAAATTTGGCTATAGACATGAAGAGCTTCGTAAACGCTTCACTACTGCTGTGATGGAGGCCACTGTCCTCTGGAATTTTCCATATATTCTGTAATTACCTTGCAGAAGGGGGATGGCAGTGGATAATGTTGTTTTTTGTTTTTTTTTCTCCAGAAGCACCTTAGGATTTGGGCAGCACTCACAGAGCAGAACAGAGCCCTGGTCTGTTGGTACCTGTGAGTGAGAGAGGCTCAAACATAGCCCTGTGCTGTATATGAATGGTTCACACTTGCCCCCTTAGGTTCACATTCACCCCCTTATTCCTGCACTAGAACGAGTGTGAAATGGCTACATTGTGATGTCCAGGAATGCCTGAAATAAATTGAACAGAGACCCATATTCCAGGAAGGGTCAGAGTTGTCTGGTGTTCATACTCTGAGCTGATGGGAGACTTGGAAATGCAAAAGGGAGCAGAAAAGTCTTAATGTCTTAAAATCTCCTACTGGAACACATTAGGTATGGATAGGTTTAGTGTTTGTCTTTGAATGTGATTCAGAATGTGAATTTGAACAGAATGTGATACTGTTCCAAAATACGAGATCTGTGAACCTTATGGATAGTGGCCTTTTAAACCAACACCTCCACCCAAGTATGGGTACCACTTGGCATTGTCTGTCAGCTGGTATCAGCTAGCTTGATCATCCCAAAGAGGATCACAGACCAATGCAGAAATTCTTGTAATTGG
>VYXD01011651.1:2181919-2196851 GCA_013397195.1 Hylia prasina | reverse complement strand
GGGTGGGGCACAGGTGAATGTGTATAAAGGGGTAAAAGAGTTATCAAGCTCTTTGTTCAAGGTCAATAAATTGCTGGCTGAGATAGAGAGTTACAATAGCATGAGTTTTACCATGCAAAGTAAGCTTAGAGCCTTATTAAAAATGTACAGGGATGCTCATTTTTGCTATAGGATTTTAACATTTAGATGTTTATAATAATTTCTTTTTGTAACGTTTACTTGTTTCCAACATTGGTTATAGAAAGTCCCCGGTGTTCTGTCCTGCACCCAGGATTATAAAAATATTTAAAGTCACAGAACAGATATATGGCTAGGCAGACACATATTTTGATTTATGTTATACTATGGTTGAGGCACACATTTGAAGGCAAGGTTTTTGGCTGACAACAGCATCACAATAGCAGTCTTCCAGCCATATATTATAGTGATGACCCCTGAAAATTATCAGGGTTTAATACAAGGCTATAATATAGGGTTTCTGGAAACTCTACATAAGCAATAGACAACATAAAAAGTCGTACTACTATTTATGTGCCATCAAATCACATTAGGGGGGATTTGACCACATAAATAGTAAAATGACTTTTTGGGAATATGGAAATTAGAGAAAAATGTTTCAAATAGAAACCATAATTTACAGAAAAATCACAAATATGCAACCATGTTACAAAAATAGGAAAGCAAGAGGCAAAAAGAGAAAGGAAGACTTCTTGTAATCCTTTCCATATACTGCAAGATTTTATTTTTTTTAACACACACAATCAAAGATGCATCCTGTCATGTCATATCATTATTACCTATTTTTTTTGTATTATATTGTGAGTTACGTGGGAGTTGACTGATATCTATGTTGTCAGCTGTTTGCCAGCTGTTTGCTCCTGGGATGAGCGGGGTGAATGTTAGCTTCTCAGAACCATCAAAATAAACAGCATCATTTCTCTTTGTTCTTTCTCTGCTGCAAAAAATGCTCTGTGGATAGAAAAACTCCCCAGCCCCAAAATCTCACCCTCTTTTCTTGCATCACTTGTGGTACACATATTAGTATTTATCTGATTCTCACTGTTTGGTGATGCTAATAAAAACTGCAGAGTATGTAAGAATAATAATTGTGGCAGCTACAGACTATCGAGAGTGTAATGAGTGCTGTAAAGACAAGTGTGAAATTAAGGGGCTACTCCAAATAAAACTCTGTTACCCAAAGAATGTAACTAAGGTCTATGGAATTTTTGACATTGATGTTATTGTAAAGTGGATTGGCCTTGGGCCATGCAAAGCTAGTGGAAGGTGAGCTCTGGTGTTTCCTCAGGTTGCCTCTGTGAAAAAGCATGGCAGCTGCAGGCCCAGCCCATGGTGGGATCACCCATGTAACACTTCACTCCTCCTCCTTGGGAAGGGCACAGAGCAGGCTCAAGTTTGCCTCTGATCACTGGAATGCACAAACCCAACATACTCAGAAGCAGAATAAAATTGTTACAAATTCTGGCCATTAGGGTTTTTGGGATGAGAGGGTGAAGAAGGAGTTGTTGTATTCCCTGCGATGTGGTTTCTTTGGAGAAGGAATTTCTCTCCTATGGTCCTGATTTGGTCAGTAGTTAACACATGCCCAGCCTCAAACATTTAGGCAGTGCTACTGACTTAAAAAAGTGTACTCATCTTGTAGTACGTGAATATAACTATTCTCTAGCCTAAACTTTACCATGTGCCTATGTGCTTTGCTGGGGAGATGGTCAATATTCTTAGATTAGTCTTAAGTAAAAAAAGACTTTTATTTTGAGGTAGTAATAAATACTAAATTATTGGAAGATTAAAGGATTGAGAAGACTTTACATGTCACTGTTGTGCATGCACAGCTCCCTTTGAAGTCAGTGGAACTTGTGTGTGCCAAAGGGCAGAGATATAGGGTGGCAGAATTTCATAATATTGTGACTTAGGAGCCAAAAACACCAAGGGATACCTAGAATGAATACATGAACCTTTTAAATGCTTGAATGCTTTGAAGTTTGAAGTGCTCTTTCTTTCCCTCTCTTTTTTTTTTTTTTTCTTTTGTGTGTGGGTGTGGGTGTGTGTGGGGTGTGTATGGGTTTTTTGTTTGTTTTGTTTTTAGTTGTTTTGGGTTTTGGTTTTTTGTGTGTTTTTTAGGAAAATGACTTGAAACTTTCTTTTTTTAGGTAGAATGTAACAGTTAACATCCACTTATAGGAAAACTTTTCTTTCAGGGAGCTTCCCTGATAGTAAAATAGAAGAGCAGAGGTTATTTAGAAAAGCTGAGGAGAACCCTTGGCATATACAAAAGTGACAAGAGGCAGTCTAGAGGCAGGAGGAGATGTTGCTGGAAACTGGAAGGTTGCTCAAGGAGCTCTTCAGCATAAAAGAGAGATACCCAGAAAGAAGAATGATCAAGTCAAGGGAAGATGTACAAACCATCCAGGAGAACTGTATGTCAGAATCTACCTCTGGGAAATCTGTTGAATCAGGGATGCTGTGATTATTTTGCACCTTGGATTACTTGTGTGCTCAAGCAAGAAAGCCATATAGCTATTTTCCTTGCTTGCCAAAAGAAAACAATTAGATACCATTCTCACTGATGCTCTTAAACAAGACTATTTTTGTTTTACAAAACATTGCTCTTATTTATTGACTTTATTTTGGAAGCCTTCAAATGTTGGATTTCTTCCAAATTAGGGGAAAGCTTAGAGCTCTTTATGATTCTTTCTTTCCATATGAGCTACATCTAGAAAAGTGCTGAGCAAAGAATGAGGGGTGCTTAGCATTCTGCTATGCTGTCTAACATCAGAAAATTGCACCTTTCAAGCACTGGTACAGAGACTGTGAGGCTGAACTGTTCCATTTCTGATAACAATAGCATAATATTAATCACTTATTAACAGTCTCGGTCATTTGGCTTATTTCCTCATTTTCTACCGACCTTTTGAAAATCCTGTTTTGCCCCTGCTGGTCTCTTACTTATGAATGGCATCAGCAGCTGTATCTTGGTTTGAAAGGACGTGTGTGTGGAAAGGGAAAGGAAAAGGAAGAGGGATGACAGGCTCTAGCCAATATACTTTTGCAAACGACTACTAGCTTACCACATCGCACTTTCCTTTTTTCCTGCTAATTACAGGAAGAGTGATTTATTAATATTTGTGCAATGGTAACTTCTCATCTCACCCACAGCCTTTTCTAATCCAGCCAATTATTTTTAGTATTACTTTTAAGCTCTGTCTTTAATTAATGGGGTGCAGAAGTTTAAAGCATATGGGGTTGCTTTTCTTAAGTCTGGGAAGAAGCAGAGTTTAAAAACCCTGCAGATGCACTTCTCAATATTGCATTTAAACTCTGTTTCTGAAAATACTACATATAAGTTGTCACATTTTCTTCAGCTTGACATAAAATTCTGTGACGTGTCACATCAAATAGCAACAATCATGAAATTTTTAGGGATGTGTCAGTTTTGAGATACATACTTTCTTGCTTTGATCCACCATGGTTCAATTGGAAGATAAAATAATCACTTCCATTTCTCACTACTTCTTTATAAAAACATATAATAAAATGTATATATTTAAAATTTTTCGAAGTATTTGTTTTGAAGCCCCTTTAAACAGAAAATTCTTGTTGCTGCTAAAATCTGCTGCAAAACCATCGCTTGAGTTGCAGTCGTGGTTTTTTGCTGCTCCACACACAAGCTTGAAAGGTGCCATCATTTTTCGGGATACCCATGGTCCTAGATGGGCAGTCCAGTTTTTCCACATCTGGAGCACGATCCCAGCCCGGTGCCTTCAGGGCTGGTGTCGGACAGTCAGCGCTTTGTGATGCAGGTCTGTCTGAACAGAACTTCATCTGCCCTTTTAAGTGACCAAAGAGAAAACCTCCCTCAGTCACTCACCGCGCTCCCTTCAGCAAACAGGTGGAGCGAGGAGCGTTCGAACTTTGCTGGGATCCAGCACCGCCTCTTTCCCCCCGGGTGAGCTGGGGTGAGCACAGCAGGGAGCGGCTCTGTCAGCCCGGGCTCCCCCCGTGCCGTGCCCCGGTCCCTCTCAGGGGCTCATTCGTCTCGGCCGCCCGTCGCGGCCATGGCGGGCGCGGCCCGCGGCTGCCAGGGCCGGGGGAGGGCAGGGCGCGCAGGCCGGCAGCGCCGTGCGCGGGGCGATTCATCAGCGGGACAGCTACTGCTGGGAAGAATTCCTCCCCGGCGGGATGAACCTCCAGTGACTCTGCTCGGGGGCCGGGGACGTCCCCCTCCCGTGCGGGCAGGGCCATCGCTCAGCGCGGGCATGAACTCTCCCTCACCCCCTGACCCCCTCTTCAACTCCCACACGTGCACCAAGGCGTGAACTGGGGCTCCGCGGGGCCCAGAGGCCTCCGAACCCACCCCTGCATCATTCCAGCTTCACGTCGGACACCGGGGGCTGGCTGAGCTCAGCTCCGCACCATCATCGCTGTCTTCTCTCACATACGGCACCAAGCCGAAGAAGGCTTGTCTGCTGAACCTTGGCAGGAGTTTTGTCCCATGCTGGAGGGCGCAGCCACCTCTTAACAATTTAGTCTTAATCTCCTCCTGGCCTGGACCCTCCAGACCCAACCAGGGTCTCTCCCCTGCGGCCCCCGCTGCCGCTCTCAGATAGTCCCTGGATGCACAAGCCAAAGTAAAGCTGTGGAGTCACTCTGGGACTTCGACTGGTGTCAGATGGGGATGTCCCCTCTGTTTTGGAGTAGTGAGCGGTAGCTTTTGGTTGATGGCTCTGGAAACCCTTAGCAGGCTGGGGGATTGGGCTGACATCCTGGAGTCTTGTGACAAAGGGTGCAGAAGGTGTCAGTTCCTGTTTCTGAATCCTCTGATTATGTTGTGCTGGGGGAAGTGATAAGGAAACAGAAGCACAAGGACAGCAGCTGAACCTTTGTGCTTTTCTGTGCTTTTTTAAAAAACTTTTTTCTCTCTCATTTTTTTTTGTTTTTGTTTTTTTCAAGGAAGCTTTCAGTGTACTTGCCTGCTGGGTCCTCAGGGAATAACATGCTCCGGCAATTTATTACACTGTCTCTAGGCAGAGCCTACCACTGCTATATCAGGGAATTACTTAAGGAGTTACTCAGGTCCAGGTGGCTGTTTGAGAACTTATATCAAGAACTTACATCACCTGCTTTCCCTTGTAGTTAAATTTAGGTCCCTTCTTTTGGCTCATTTCTCCTTTTATCAGAGCATAATTTAACCACTGGTCACTGGAGACGAAGAGAAGCCTAAATAAGCTTCAGAATACACCTGAGAAACTCTGCTGGGGAGAGCTAAGAAGCAATTTTTTTTTTTTTTCTGAAAATCAGTGTATTTTTACAGTGACTCTAGTAGCTTCTGCCCTCCATGTTGGATGAAGGAAGTAGCAGACAGAAGAGAGGGAAAAGATAGCATGACAAGAGATAGCAGGAAGGCCAAGGGAAAGGTGAAGCAAAGGTATTTGCTCACGTCAGAGAAGAAGAGACAAAACTTACATTTCTTTACACTTAAACTCCTTGTTTAAGTTCACAGCTGCTTTCACAAATAGGGACAGGAGGCATAGAGAGAGTGGTATGAGTGACAGCATCCAGTGTCCCAGAACAGCAAGATGGTCAGATGCTCCAACACCGTCATTGCAGGCTGGCAGAGGTGGTTAGGGTCAGGAAGAGAGGATGTGAGAGACACAATTCGTAATACCACAGAATTTCCAGATCCAGGCACTGATAGCAGAAACACTGGCAGCTTGTGAGTGCTTTAAGTTTGTATTGCAATTAAATGCATATTTTAGTGCTTTGGGCATTTTTGTGAAAGCACAATGGCAGATACAGAGTACATTTAAGTACATTTGGGGTCTGCCTACTCGGGACTACCTTTATGGGGACTGGTGGTAGAGGTATTTCTTTCTATCCTGTGTCATTATCCATAGAATTCAGCTAGCGGTTACAATGAAGCATTTTAAGGCAAACCAATACCCAGTGAAGGCTGCGGTGCAAAGTCTGCCCTGTAAACTGCAGTGGTTTGGGAGCTGATTGACAAGCAGCTGAGACATCTGGACACCAGGAGCAGAGCAGACAGCTGGAGCTGCCAACCTTTTCAGCTTATCCCGAGGTAAGGCTGTCCCAGCTCATCAGTCAGCACCCTTACATTTCTTAGGCCTTCAGATTTTAAAGAGGCTATACTGACCCATAAAATCTAGTAAGATGAATGGGTATATTTTATGATTTTCTTTGCAGAATAATAATAACTCAGAGGTTTGAAATGTTTGAAAACTTTTCTTTGCTCATACCTTCCAGTGTGTAGAATGGAATGTTTCGTAGTAGTTTTGATTTTTCTTTTCATTTTGGTGGAAGCAAGAGTAATGAGTGCAGCAAGTACCTATAAGCCATTTAATTAATGCCACTGTTTTGGTTTTTTTTTCCAAGGAACCTGTTAAGACAGCTAAGACTGTGTGATGCTGTGGACCAGTACTCTTTCAGCTCAGAAAACCTATGTTTGGATATGAGATGTTCATAACAGTGTACTAGATTTGCTTCTCTCCTTAAGAACCTTTGTATCCATTGCTAAACTCACTGCACTGTTCAGTGCAAACTGTAGTGTCTTATCAACAGAAGGAAGGGAGACTTTAACGAGTGTATCTGGACAGCTTGAGATGTAATGAAAATCTTGCCAAAAACTCCGATGTGTCAAAGAGTTTTGAAGACCTTCATAACCTATTTCTGAAATTTATCCCAGCCAGCAGCATAGGCAGTGTGAGACACCCAAAAACACAAAGACCCTGCCATGACAGTCTCTGCATGGTGCACAGAGCAGGCCACACCCATTCATGTCGGGGTAAAGGAGTTTCATCACTAAGCAAAATTCTTCCTTTTGAGCAGAAGACCTTTAGGTGATCACCTGCTTCATTACAGGGGATTAAAAAAGAGGGAACAGAGAATAGACATACAGATCTAACGGCAGGCTTGGCTTTAGAACTGGGAGATAAGATACACCTTTCTTTCTTAGCCATAAGGAAAAATATCACTTCCGTCATCTTAACACTCTCTCCGATCAGCAGTTTCTGCTTAGTTGTCTGTGTACAATAGTCTTTCCTTCTGTGACTCGTGAGCCAACTTGAGACAAGCACAACCTGCTACATCTCCAGACCTCTGTACAGGTATAGACACACATGTAATGATCTGACTCAGGTTGTACCAGAGCCCTTCATCAGCAATCTGTTTTGAAAGCTGTCTTCCATTTAGTCTGTTTAGTAATAAGAAGCAATATATGGTTATTGGTGGTCCTGGCCCGTGTCAGCCAGATCAGTCTCTTTTCATTTGCCAGGACACCTTCATGTGTCATGGCCACAGCAGTCCATCAGTGTGATTTGAGATGTGAGATGTCTGCGGTAAAGTGGGCATCAATTCTAAGGATGTCTTGAGTGACATGGGACTGATCGTCATCCTGGCATGAATAGGTACTGTCCCAGAAATGTATGAATAATACAGCGTAAGCGTTGGTCATTTGTCGATCTGGTGTCCTGGAAGAGACAGTACCTAAACCAGCTTACATTAATCTTTTGGAGACAGATCTGGAAAAAAATATCTATAATTGTTTTGACCAACACAGCTGGAGTCCCTTTCCATTTCTGGACCGTCTTGGGAAGTTAGACTAAAGCATGGCTAATACTTTGCATTAAAATGATTTTCATGGAGAAACAAATTGAACAATGTGCACAAGTAACAGTGCATCAATCACATTAGTGAAATAACATTTGATGTATTAAATAAAACCTACCTATCCCTTTCCTTTTTTCCTGTAAATATCTTTTTCCATATGCAACTCTGCAGCTTCGTTATGATCGCCTACAGCCAGTGCCTCCTTATTTATCAAGTAAAGAACGAGCCGAGTGATACTGCCTTTTTCCTTCCTCAGCTACTATCAAAACAGTGCAACAACCCTAGTCACAAACTCAAGAGTCTTTTGACAGCAGCAATTAAGCAACTTAATTAATGAGTGAATAAAAATGATAATATTTACTGAATGGGAGCATCCTGTTTTGCATTTTTATTCAAACTGTGCACCTGAAGAATACCACTGAGTATACTACCTCCTCCCCTTCTGCTCACAAGCTCTCTTCATTTTTTTTCCCCATATTATTTTGACTTTGAAAGCACCCAAAAACTATTGCATGCTTAGACACAGGCATGATGCTGAGGCACTAAAAGACTCCTCCAGACAGCTGAGGGGAATATGCTGCTATCTTTGCTGTGGTTTTGCTGACCCATAAAACTTGGCTTGTATTTAAGGGACAGTTTTCATGGTGTATTTGTAAGCTTGAAATTTATATCAGAATAGGTGATTAATTACTGATAAATGGCTAATAAAGGATTAATGCTAATTGGCAAGTTTTGGACCAACAGTGCTTTCCACCCTCTTTCTCAACAAGTTTCTCATGCATGTATACAGACTTCTGTTCCCTCATATTTTTTATTTGACTGTTAATCTCTTCAACCTTCATATATTACATGCATACATATAAATAAATGTTTTAGTCTACATGGGTTTTCTCAATGAAATATATAACCTATCTCAAGTGCAAGTAAAGCCCCATACATAATTATTTTGGAATGACAGACAGTGAATTCCTTAGCTATTATTTTTGACGACCCTGTCATGGATGCCAGGCATATATTGTGGTAAGAGCCTGAGAAACTTGGGAAAACCCACCTGGGGAGCAAACTCCTTTTTTCTTTATGGAAAGGTTCCCCAAGTGACAGGCCTGCAATCCTGGGTGAGCTTAATTAAAGTCAATAGAGAAAACTAAAGCATTCAAAATTGCTGCCTTTGGGGCTTCCCCACTCTTCTTTTTCTTCATTTGCTGACACTTTTAAGGGTAAGGTGCATTTTAAATTCCTTATTTGGGGCTTGGAGCTCAGTTCATCACATTCCCCTTCTGTTCTGTATCCCACATTAAATCTCCCTGACACTTCAAAGTGTTGTTTCCCATGATTTATGGCTAACTAATGCAGGTGCACTGGGCCTCCTGTGAGGTGCTGAATGTCCTCTTTGACATCAGTATTAATGAATGAAGTTTTGGCATACAAAGCCAGGTAAGGCATGTTAGCTAAAAGTGCAGATAGGTAAACTGAGGCACACAACAAGACAGCAGTGAAGCAAAAAGAAGAATTTAACTTTGTTGACTCCCAGAGTTCTGCAGTATTTACTAAGCATTTTGTAGTATGAGTTGTGATGTGAGTATACCCTTGGGATTTTCCAAATTCTGTCTAATCAGACTTTGTGACCGTAGTCCTACCTAATTTCTTCTTCTCTCCTGCCACAGTTGCATGTCACAGGCCAGAGACACACCAAAGCAGCAGAGCTGGGAACACACATGGAAAAAAAAAGGGCCTTTGTGTAATAGGATCTTCACCATCTGCTGCACCTGCCATTTCAATCCCTTGTCTGTTTTGAATCATACATTGTCAAATGTCACAATCACTACCAGGCCTGAAGCTTGGATTAGTTCTTGAGCTTGTAATGCTTACTTTTGAAATGAATGGCAAAATGCCTACTGACTTCAGCACAAGCAGAGCTCAAGAACTGACAGCTACAATCACCTTCATTTGGACCCCACCCATAGTGGCAGAATATATTGGAAGTGGTGTCAGCAACAACAATAGGACTGGGGCATTCGTGACAAAGTACCTTTGGGGTTTGCTTTTGGAATAAAATCCTCATTTACCAGCCTCCGGTAATGAGGTGGCCACATGACTTTAGAGTGAAGGCATTTTTATTAGTGCCTAATGGTAGATATCCTAAATGAGGTTTATGAATTAAGAAAACACTTTGAACATTCAAGTGATCAAAATCCCTGATGATAAAGATGGGTGTCAGAAATTCCCCAGTTCCAATTGTTGGTCCCACAGCACTTACATGATTCACTATATATTAATCTAGGCTGTCTGTACATTTATTGTAGAGGTAACTGTGTGGTGGGATGATAGTGATTACATATTCTGTCCTCCACAGCACTCAGAAGGAGGTGTGCTATGTCAAGAGCAGGGGAAATTCAAAGTCCAGTAAGTATACCTCACTGGGGTTAAAAAGAGAGCTGCTTCTCTTGCTCATGGAGCTGGAAGGGGCTGAGATGAGGAGAGCCACTCAGATTCACAGCAATAAGGGCTCTGTGCAAAATGCTGTCTAGGATTTCTGTTCTAAAAAAACTCCTTTCCATTCTATTGTGGTATATCTGAATCCAGCAGATCCAGTTCTGATCTGTTTGTATTTTAAACTGTGCCAGACCAAGTATCTCCTCCTTTCCCTGTTCCTCCTTTCCATGCTCCCTCGGCAAACAGCTCACTTCTTTACTTCCTTCCTGGAGGAAGCATATCAACGCTGAAAAGGTTAAGTGGGCTGCCTTATGAGTTGGGATGTTGTGAAATTTACACTCATTAGCTTCTCTGGGTGGCCATCAGGAATTTAATTAATATCCTTGACATGGGTTGTTATAACTGGTATTGTGGCTTCCAGATGCCCATTGCTAAGAGAGACAGAGATTGCACTCGTGAAGAGTGACAGCTTTCAGGAGTGTGCAGAGGCTTTGTACTCTGTCTTGCAAGAAGAAAGACAGCTCTGGTTGCCACCTTCTTCCTGTGGGAAAAAAAGGGAGAAAAAAACCGGCAGCCTTTTTGCAGGTAGCCTCACTCATGACAGTAACATCACGTCTGTTTCTGCCCTTGTCAACACATCTCACTGTCCACAATCACTCATCATCTCCAGACAGACAGCACTGGAGGAGATCATCAATTGCCAATGCAATTCAGCAGATACACTTCATAAATTTTAATTACATTCCCACTGAAAATGAATGGTCAGAAAATATAAAACATCTGCCATCCAGATCATTTACATTTTTCATACAATAAATCATTGGCAACATCCAAAACAATGGATTAAATCATGTGGAGTGTGATAGGTCAAGAAAGAAGAAACGGCACCCATTGTGTGATTACTGTTTGGACCAAAGCCATTACACGGTGTACAGTATCAAGGAAAATAAAAACATTAAAAATAGTAACCATTTGGACTTGTCCTCATAAATAAAAGATCCCTGGAATCAGATAGACCCTTCTAATGGATCTATTACTGTGTCTATGGAAAAAATGAGGGATTAAGTAAAAGAATATTTAGTTAATTAAGATGGAGGGAAATGAGCATTTATCAATTGAGTGTCTGGCTTATTTAGCTTGTAAATAGAATAAAGAAGTGATGTCAGTGGAAAATAATCTGTTAATCAGGTTTAACTAATATCATGACTGTTAAAATAACTCAATCAACATTTTCTTCAGCAGTGTGGTGTGAAATGCTAGTGTGAGATCATCAAACAATATGTCCAAATAATGTATTTTACCTGACAAAGCATTGCAATACAGGTTTAGCAAGCCAGGTATGGGACTCAGAGGGGAGCTACTACATCCTTTCATTCTGTTTGGCAAGGGAGCCAGCCCGGATGGTGGTGGCGCAGTGATGCTCAATGCACAATGAGCCCTGCCCCAGGAGGTAAGAGACCTGTGCTCAGCTCCTGTTTTCCTTCATCTGGATCTCCTTGTTCTTCTTCAAACTAGTGGAGACACAAGCCAAGGCAGCAGGGTCATCTTTCCCACCACAGAGAGTTTAAGGCAATGCAGCCAGAGCCACAAATGCAAAAAATTACTTTCTGTTCTAGTTATCACAGATTTCCTTAGATTTAGTGAGATTTGGGTGCCTCAGATTATTGGAAGTTTTTACCCTGGATTGTAGGTGTTTTGTACTGTTCAATATTTTATGGTGGGTTTGTTTGTTTGTTTGGTTTTTTTTAATGTTCTATTTTGTTTTTTAATGAGCAATGATATTGTTATATCACCTTGTGTTGCATTTTCATCCAAATTCTGCTTTCTTCAGCCATTCTCCTCACTACCTGTGCCTTTACCAAACCTGAGACATTGTCCTCTCTCCCTTGAATCATTCTTATTTTCTAAAGACTGAAAATAATTTTGGTTGGATCCACGTCAAGACTTTTGTTTGCCTTTTAAATAGTACCAATACAAAGGCATGGATATCCATGGGAGCAGCAAACTGCGAACACACTCAATCACAAATTGTTGGATACGGCATATCCTCATCCCTAGAGCAGATGAGAGATTAGTGTGTTTGTTAACCTCAGTATCTTTCCTGTTGAGTGAAATGGGTGGAAATCAGGTATACACTGAGCAAATGTTTATTTTGACTGGAAGCCCTGTCACTTTGTGTATTTATGTGAAATAGAGAGATGTATGCTTAGCCTGAGGAGGTATCTGCACTCTTCAAAAAAAGGCCATTGATGAATGGCTGTAAAAGCTATACTTTTATCTGTTTTATGTTCTTCTAATGCTGCTAAATTGTTGTATATTAGGTTAAAAAATAGTTCATTCTGACGTTACATCATGAGCGTGTCTCACAATGGTATGTGCAATATAAGCCTCTTTCATTTGATGATTTACCGCTGTTAAAAGGAAATAAAAATCCTCATAACATATGAGAGAACAATGAAGCTGAGAGATTTTTCAAGGTGTTCAGCTTGAGTTCCTTGAACTAGGAATAATGTTTTTTTGACTCGATGTATCTGTATATTTTTAATTCAGTTACACAAATATCAGGGGGAAAGAGGTAGCAATTTTTTCCCTCATAGAGATGTTTTACTTCATACTAAACTCCTTTACAACAACAGTAATTATTGAAAAATACCACAGAAGTGCTGCAGCACATGTTATTAGTTACTATTTATACAGTGACACATCTTGCTCTACAGACAAATAAAAACAATGTGGCTTTTCCTGTCTCACTGAGATGGTTTATGGGCTTTTTATTACAAGTTTGGCCAGCTGGTTTAGATATGACAAGGAGTTCTCCCCAAATCTATTCCTTTTTGCCTTAAGCCCCACCCTAAAAGTATAAGGTTTTTAAAATCACAAAGCATTCTGCCATTTTTGTCTGCTCTTCCTATCTTGTGCCCCATCCCACAACTCCCCCCTCCACACCCAGACACACTTCTCTCATTTTCTAACCTGCTTTTTTCTTGGGTTTTTTTTCAGTCACATTGTTGCCATCTTCACATCTGCTCAGTCCAAGTCTGGAAGCAAAACCAGCAAGCCGTAGTGCAAAGTTCCCAGTACCCCTGCCCATCTTGGAAATAAAAGGTATTGGCAGACCAGTATTCCCATTGTTTTCAGTCTTTGGCCTCAATGGTGCTCATCTGTATATGGTAGGAAATGGGATAGTCCAGTGCACCAACTGCTACCTTCTGGCTTTGCCCTCCACCAAAGCTCAATTCCTGCATTATCTACTGCCCATTGCTTCCTCCTAGACTTCCACAGGAGTGGTTAGGGATGCCCAATTATGCTCTTAAGGTGCTGGCTGGCCCAGTATGTAGAAGAGGATATACTCTACATATCCTTAAAGTAAATATCAATTATGCTTCTGCTGTGCTAGGGTCTATACTTCTGGAGTGCTAGGGTCTGCTCAGTAACTATGTTAAGCCCTCCTTATACTTCGGATTTACAGATTTCAGGGGACCAGTTGAGGGCATATATTCCCAAGAACCCATTCAATCAGACAAAACCAAGAAGTTTAGGATGTTTGTCCAGTCCTTTAAGTGACTTCAGCATGTCTTTCTCAGTGTACCTCCACTGTGAAATATTTTCTGCAAAAATTGTACATGTTGAGGAGAAAATTCAAAAAGGCATGTAGGCAACCTAACATGTCACTCCAGCAGAATGCAATTGATGTCATCCATCTGATTTCTTACACACCTGAAGATCAGTTCAAGTAGGTACCTAGAAAATTCTAACACAGCTCTGGTGCTGGTGACTTTCTCTGGATCAAGTGCATGCTGCTGACGGTGCCTCCAGATCACCCCCACCAGCTGAGTTTTGATCTGTGTCCAGGATCAAGGTCAGAACGCACCAGCTGGCTTCCTCTTGGGTGAAATCCACCTGGAAGAAGCACTCTGGGAGCTCACTGAACACGCCCAAGGCACACATGGGTGCCTCAGCCTGATGGGACCGGGCTGCACAAGTCCAGAAAGAGTGCCCTGAAGGACGTGTGGCATGGCCATGCAGGGCTCAGTCCCAGCTCTTTTGCTGAACACATCTGCTCCTATTGGTCTGTGTGACAAGTGCAGGCACAGCCACTGTATCTGTGCAGCCTGTCCCAGAGCTGGCTGCTTGTGCACATACGTGCGCGGGGCCGTGTCACCCACACACGCGTGCGTGCACATGTGTGTCCACGTGTAATTTATCATTTTTTTGTGTGTGACACACCAAAAATAATGTATGAGCTCCCTCTGCTGCTTTATACAAAGAAATTAATCAAGAAAATTGCTTGCAAAGCTGAGAGCGTTTTATTCATATCTTGCTGATAATGCTGTATGCACAAGTAATACTAAAAATAAGCGTGTATTATGCTTGCAAAGCACTGACCATTCATGAAATAATTAAATAAACAAAATAATCTGTGTTGGCTTTTTAGACTCATAAAATATTCCAAATATATCTGGTTTTATAGAATGAAACATGTCAACATTTTAAGTAAGAGAGCGTTTTCTGACTTCCGAGAAGGTATCAGTAAAATCAGTGAAAGCTCTATTAGGAGGTAAGATGCATTAAATATAGCTAGGGGTTTTTTTCTCTTCTTAAAGGGAATAAGTATTTTTTAAATGTTTAACAGTAATATATTATTGGGTTAGAATAGGATGTCTTTTGCATTTTGTTAAACAAGCTTTGCATAGTTACACAACATGACATAAGCTACTCTTGAAGTTTATGTGAACTTCTTAGTCCCATAGAAAGAAAAACCAGATTATTTTAGTGATGAAAACAGATCCATGCAGAAGAATATTGTTCTAGTCTTTAAAAAGCTCTAAAAATTTTTTTGTCTTTTTTTTTTTTTTTT
>VYXD01011651.1:2145529-2181904 GCA_013397195.1 Hylia prasina | reverse complement strand
TTTTTTTTTTTTTTTATTCTCCCTAATTCTTCTGCTTTTAAAATGATGCAAGAGCAGTATCTGAAATACATTATTACTTTATGCCTTGGAAAAATAATTTTGATAAATTGACTTGCAAACAGGTTCTTTCCTGAAGGGATAAAATAAAAAGTGTAGTTTATGAATATATTCAAAGAAAAAGCTAGATGTGGATGAAAATTTTTAGTCAGTTTTTCGTCCTGAAAAGTACAGGTTTAGTTAAACAGGAAAAAAGGATGTATTTCAATCAATTCAAATAATCGGTTTGAATGACTTTTGAAAGATTTTTTTTTGACATTTTCAATTGCAGAATAATAGACTGAAGATACCCCTGGAGTTATCTGATCCCTGCCCAAATTAAAGTGTCTCAATATTACTTAAGTGGATGCTTTCTCTAAAATTGTATTTTAATTTTTTAAAAAGGAAAAGATATGCAAGAAAAGCTCCCAAAGAACATTTTGAATCACACTAGGCACTAAATGTGACACAAAGCAATGCTTGACTTTGCCTTACAACTTAGTAAGAAATAATAATAATAAAAAAAATTAACCAAAAAATAAAAAAGAAAAACAAATTTATTGTCAGAACTGTTCATGAACAATCACATTGTATGTGCAGGGCTGCTTGATCTCAACTGACAGTGAGGGACACTGAGAACCAAACAGAAGAAATCTTTCATTGGAATTGCACCAACTACATAGGCTGAGCCAAACACCCAGTGGAGCTTCCTGAATATTACAGAACCCCAGAATCATTAAGATTGGAAAAGACCTCCAAGTCCAGCCTCATAACAATGATCATAACACTGCCCGCACTATGTGCCATGTCCAGTCATTTCTTGAGCACTTCCAGGGATGGTGACTCCACCACCTCCCTAAGCAGTCTGTTCCAATGCTCAACAAGCATTTTCACTAAGAACTTCTTCCTGATGTCCAGCCTGAATTTCGGACACAGCTAGAGCCTATCTCTCATCCTGTCACTGGTTGCCTGGGAGAAGAGACTGACCACCATCATGCTACAACCTCCAAATAGTTGTAGAGAGTGATAAGGTCCCCCCTGACCCTCCGTTTCTGCAGGTTAAACAACTCCAGCTCCCTCAGCGTACTCTCTACACCCTTCCCCAGAAAGGCAATGAAGCTGGTGAGGGGTACAGAGTGAGTCTTTTGAGGAGCAGTGGAAGGTGCATGAATCTGCAAGAACTGTAAATGATAATAAACTTCAGTAGTTTCAAGTTTTCAGGAATTTTTCATTGCTTTGACTGACCATTTCCTTGGCCTTTGAATACTTGTCTTTCTATGATTCTCACAACACCTTTGTTTAACAATGATTTGCTGCATGTTCCCTGTATGAGTTGAGTGGGACTATCACCCTTTTCTTAACTTTCACTCCATATATGTCAACTATTGCACCACTGATCCGTAACTGAAAGGCAATTTATTGCAGCCACTTTTAATGTAGGGCTATTTTCTCATTCATCATAACTTTTTGGACATCTGTAACTTGTTTCTCTATGTGTATACCAATTGATGCCAAACTAGACTAAGCATGTAGCTATCCGTATTTTTTCCACCATTAACAACTTAGCAGGGATAAGAGGCATGTGATATCCTCCTTTTTTGTCAAGGCTTGCTTCTGTGATACTATAAGAAAACAATATTTCTATCTGATTGAGTGCTGACCTGTGATTTTGAGCCTTGCTAAATAACAGGTCTAACAGAGTCCTCCTTAATTGCTGTGTATGTTACTGGACCATATTGCTCAGGACAGTAACTGTTGGGTAGCTGCATTGAAAATGAGTGCACCTCTCAAAAAAACCGAGCTTTAATAAGTCATCCTTATTTGCCCACATTTGCCTGCCCTTTCTACCATGGCAATCTCTCTGTAAACACTCCTTATGACAAAATTTGGGTCTAATAAATACACTACTCACTGATGGAGCTATAATTATCCAATCTGCAGGCTTTGCACATATAGGAGTTGTTGAATCAGATATTCTAACACAGGCCCTGATGTCTCTTCTGGCAACTTCACCACCTCAGTAGTTTGTGTTTTTCAGTTTTAAATTGGTAACATTAAATGTCTTTAATAGGTTATTACTGGAATCCTGTAGACGACAGAGACGTAGTGAATACAAATAGAGTACTTGACAAATCACAGACTGTGATGGTTGGCAGATCCCACTGGCAATTTAGTAATGTGCTCAGGATCACAGATATTAGAGTTGTAAAAGACACATTAGGTAAAATCCTAGGTTGAATGAAGAAAATGGCAGAATTTCTGTTGAGTTCAATGGGACCCGTTGCTTTAATAATGTTTGTGTTATATCCTCTTCCAATATGATATTGGTCATATCCAGTCTCTGCAGTTCTCTGCAGTCCAGTCTCTGCAGTCTCTGCAGTTCTGTGGGAAGCTCCTTGAATCCAAGCACTAAGGCTTGGTATCTATAAGCTTTATTGATTTCTGTATTCATTTAGCACTGGCCAAACTCCCAAGACCCTATCTCTGGGCTCATTCAAAATTTATTAAATTTCTTCTTGTTGCATAATCCTGGTCAGGAATCCAAGGGTGTGTACCTGGGACATTACACAGAACAGCTGGAAGTGACTGAAAACTCTCACAAGATCCAGAATGACTTCTGCTGAGCTTCACAGATGTTTCCAGCAGGCTTATTTAATGTTGTGTGTTGGAGCCATGGACTCATTTTTAAACCTTGACTCTTATTATTTTCTACTGGCATCAGAAATATAAATGACCCATTAAAGAGGCAACTGAGTATGCCTTTGATAACAAGATTGTCTCAGGTGGCAAACAGGCAGGAGGCTACCCAGGAAAGGAGGCAGTTTGTGCTGAGGGTCAAAGTTACAAGAGCAGTGCAGGGCACGCCAATATTCTATACCGACACATAACTTAGAACACCCTAAGCCTCATTTATGCTCAGGTTGTCCTAAGTATTCCTCAAGTCCATTCTAAAAGCTGAGGTTCAAGATCCATAAAGTGGAAATGTGACTTCGATGCACTTTTCTACTTGTGGTCGTAAAGAACATAGACTTAAGAATTGAGTCCCTGGGGTAGTTGCACAGTTTCACTGTCATTTCTCAAAGTTTCAAGCTTCTGCTCTGCTAAATGGAAATTAGAGGCCAGTTTCCAGATATGAGCCCTTGAGAAGAAAAGCTACTAACCGCTGCAAAACTTTACCTGCATGTAACTGGTGCACTAATATATTCTGCTGATAAAATCCCATGGTCATGTATTGTTTCAAATCCTTCCACTGACTTTCAGGCAGTAACTGAAAAGCAAAAATGCAAGGTGATCATTGACTCAATAAAAACCTTTCAAAGCCAAGTGTAAATGCATGCTGTAAATTGCACATTTTTTCCCCTGTGTGTCTCACAGATCTGAACTCTGAGGATCAATCAGTTGCACACAGGAGTCATGACCCTGCTCTCATTGCTCTAAGGAACTGTTGTCTCACTGCATGCTATGACCCTTAGCATGAACCTAGTAATATTACTACTTGTGGGTCTATCAACAACAAGCCCTCTGTGGTCCCAATGTGCTTAGGAAAACTTAATTCCTCTTGTTCCAAATGTAGGGATCTCTTTTGTGCCAATTACCCTTTGACACTGCTATTCAAGCTTACGTTTCCAAATACTGGTCCCATAAACACTACTCCCTTCACAGGGACATAGGCTGGCAGTAGCAAGGAAAACTAGTGCCAAAATGTTTTCTTTTGATGTTCTGATTTTGGGATGGTTGCTAGATGTATGTCACTGCCTTTTAGGAAGCTCTGCGTAACAGCTGCATAGCTGACTTCCTTGTGACTTAATCTTTAATTTTCTTGTAGGCTTAGCAGACAGGTTGCAAATCCTTTGTGGTCCTCATGGTGTTAGAACTTGCTATGAATCTGTGGGTGCAATCAGATTCCTACAAATCAAATTCAAATATGTGTTATCTTTGATTGGGTGGTCAGTCAGTCTCAAATAAATACTCTCTGTTGTTATACTAGCCTTGGAAATACATGTTTCAGTTATTTTCACATTCTTGAACCAAAATCACTTCCTCTGATGAGGAGGTGAGTCCTGATCAAGCCAGGCCAGCTCAGGTGCTGCAGCAGCAGCAGCAGCACTGTTAATGCCCACAGTTGCTCTGCTTGCTGATTCCACAGAAGGAGCATCTGAGTGATGCATGTATGTCTCTAAGCAACCACTTACATGTGAAATATCCATCAGGGGCTGGGAAGTGAAAATTTGGTACAGAACACACCAGAGCACAAGGGACTGCCTGGCCTTCTCCACTAACTTCTACGCTGGTGACTTTTGTCTGCCACTCTGCTCCTCTAGTGAGCAAATAAATACCTTGGTCACTTGTTTCCAAGGTAAGGTCCTGGCACCTTTTCTGGCTGAGTGGCAGGTTGCCCCACCAGTGGGCAGCAGGGCAGCATGGTTTAGGCTGTCTCTTTGCCAGGTGAGCAGGCTGGTGGCCCTGGCATACAGCAGCATTTCAAGAGACCTGAAGGAGAGGAAGCGCAACTGATGGCAGCTTGTAGTCTAACAGCCTGGAGGTCTTTCACAGGCTCATCCAAAGCACAAAAGCCACTTCTGGGTCTTGAGAAGGGCAGAGTGAGCTTAAAAAGGATGAAGGCTGACATTGTGAGGAATGTGGTTGGGGTAGACTGGGGTCTCTTCCTGATCACTGATCTGCTCAAGGGCTTTCAGGAATGTACTACCTTGTGCTTAGCCATGATTTCTGTACTGTGCTGTAACTTGCAGAGCAAGACAGTGCTCCTCAGGGCAAGACTTGGGCTGCCTGTCCATCTTCTCAGCAGGGCTCCTTGGGCTGTACTCAGCCCAGCTTCTTACACACCACCCCAGCTGCGCTTCTCCCTGGAGGGGAGCAGGGAAGCTCCTGTGCAGCTGTGAGGAGCCCACAGCCAGACCTCAGCTGCCACTGCATGTGAAGTGAGTTGGGTGTTTGTGTCACACTGGGGACTGCAGTTGGGAGCAGCCACTGTGCAAATAAGTAACTTCCCCTGGCTTTTCAGCAGCTAAAATGGTAATGAAGTGCCTTCTTGGACAGATGAAGGCAAATGGAGAAGTGAGCTGCAGTAGTTAGCAGCAGGCAGGATCTGCTTCTCTGTTGCCCAAAGACCACAAGGATGGCCTGTGATGCAGTTCATCTGGCCTGAAGCTTTTTGCTTTAGAAAGAAAAAAGATTCACTACTTTTTCTATTCCTCTGGTCATTTGTGAAAATTAATGTTTGTCTTGTTGTTGTTGGCTTTTTTAACAGAAATCAGCAGCTTGGGAACTGGTGATCTGCCAAAGCGGGTGCCATACACTGCAAGGTAAGAGCTGCCCACCCTGGATATAGGCTGGACAGGCTGTGAAAAGGAATGGAAGTGGATGAGGGAAAGGGAACAGGGAAGAATGAATGGAAGGTAGATGAGGGTTGTAGCATCAGGTTGACTTTTCAGGTTACATTGGATGGTCTTTTTTTATTATGATGTTTTCTTCTTCCTTCTCCCCAGGATGTTTCAGTCACGTCCCATTGGGGTGCTTAAAGAAGCAACAGTAAATTTCCTTCCTTTAACAAGTGGCACTGCTGAAACTGTGCTCCCATTGCTGTTGTCCTGGTCTTAGTTTACTGCCAAATCCTGTTGTGGGCACACAGCAAAAAGGGAAGTTTTGTTTATATATATATATATTCTATGTATTGTAGATGGCAATATTTTTTGCTCAGAAAACTGCCTGAGCTGAAACAAAGAATGGAGATACCCCCAACTCCAAGGGAGAGAGCTATGGAAAGTTACATGCGAAGGAAAAAGAGATATACAGTCTGTTCTTTGAATTTGTATGGACTGTGTTTTTTCTGACATGCTAACTAGTGGCACTGAAGTTTTAGTGGCCTTTGATCTTTGATACTGATTACAGCAATTTAGTTTAAAAGTCCTGACTTGGGTCATCTATTATTATTATTCTAGTAGGTTTACAGTAGGTTTAGTGTTTTTGTTTGAGCAGCTCAGTTAATTTTATGTGGAAAAGGCCTCGTTCTCCTGTGGTTACCACTTTGGGTAGTCACTTCCTGAAGAGCTTCCTCTCTGACGGCTGCCTTTGGGCACTTATTTCTAGTGAGTTAAGGTGGGCTTTTGGGTCAGAGCTTAGAGAGCTGTGAGTCAGGAGAGAATCAAGGATGATGTATTTTTCTCACTCTCTCTATCTCTGTGCTGCTTCATTTCTGGAAAATCAAATATAACAGTTTAATCAAAAAGGAAGTGGGAAACAATGTAAAAATACTGCCTAGCTTTTGCACAAATAAAGAATAAATGAAATAGAAGCATATTCATCAAAATCCAAGTCAATACTGAAATAAAGTTGGCCCCTGTTGGTATATGCAACATAAAAGGAAAAGAAAAAAACACAGAGAGCAAAGCACTTATGAAAAGGGTTTTTTATTTTGGTGAAATAACTGTTTTTCAGAATATAATAGCAGTAACACAGTCTATGTATAAATGTTATGAGGGGGAAACTTAGGCTTTAAATTAGATATTTTTCTTTCCACGTGAAAAGAATAGCAGAGGATAGCTTTGGACACTGTTTAGGCCTGGGAATTACAACCTGGGTAATTTGGAGGGGCTGAATTACAAATACCCAATGTGATTGATGCTAACAGGGCAGATGGGCCCTTTAAAGTCCTGGCAAGGCAGGAGGTCACACTCGTAATACTGTGGCATACAAGGAACAGGAATCCACCCAGGGGACTGGGAACCCTCCCAGGGCCTCCCAGCCAGCAGCCTTAAATAAAGTTCTGGTGCAGAAGGAGTACTGAAAAGGCTGATAAATAAATAAATTAAAAAGAGAAAAGACATGACAAAGCAGGCTGCAAAAGAACTATCAGGAGAAATATTTGTCTTACAAAGTCTGAGAGAAACTGCTGCCTGTTTTTTGTTAGTTGCTCTTTGTCTTAGACTGGGTTTGGGGAAGAGCTGCTCAGGAGTTTTCCATATCATGGGAAAACAGTGTTTGGCCCTAGGATCAAGTGGAAAATGAGTTGAAGTTGCCTGCATCAACGACACAGTGGCCTCCTAGGAACTGACCTGATTCCCACTCAGATCAGCTCACCTGCACCACCCTCCTACAGAGCTCTAATACCTTATTTCACCACTGTGCCAGAAGGTACCCACTGGGGCTAGAGAGCATTTCAGCCTCTTGAGTGGAAAACGTTCCACCCCAGAAGATGCAATGACCCACCCAAGAACAGGCTCTAACAGGAGACAGTGACTTTTTTGCCACACCATAAGTCAAAAAAGTAGCTTGGAAAGTGGTTGTTGATGATGAGCTGTTCCAGCAGATGGTCAATAGATGCATCAGGTTTTCTGGTGGAGTACTAAGGTGCTGTCAAAGAAAGGCTTTAGGAAATTTGATTACTTATAATTTGTTCTGGTCTTGTTCTTTAGGATTTAGAGAAGGTTTTGGGATGGAGTAGCATAGTTTTTTGAATAAAAAGTTGGGTTTAGTTATGCCAATATAATTCTGCTCTGACTTTATGTATGCTGAGTGAGATCTCTTGATGCCAAATGAATGATTCTGGATAATGTAAAAATAAAGCTGTACAAGTTAAGCCAAACTTGCCTTGCATATTGTCCAAGAGCCATAATTCCAAGAAAAATATAACCAAAGTAAAAAGCAGGAAAGAGGAGAAGCTCATCAAATTTTTTTGTTTCCCTTTTCATGGATGCCTTTATGATAAATGGATTTTATAAGAAACAAAGATGTTGAAAAAAGTGGGACCCAGCTTCCTCTTGGCCTTGAGGGGAGACCTGCAAAAATTCATTGTGCATTTCACAGAAACCTTTGATCAAACCACCTTAGAGTCCTACACAGTCAGTGGGGTTACAGAAACTCCAGTTTACTGCAGTTGGGAAGAGGCCAATAAATAGATCCCATAGCCAAGTGGTTGTGGTACCTGTAAAATTTCTCACAAGAGGTTCCATTTTAAGCACAGTTCACATTCAGTGAAGGCATTGCTTTTGTAATGGTTTATGATGTGGCCCTCATTGGATACAACCTAACTTCTGGTGCCAGAGATAGGTGGTTTGTTCAGTACAGGAGTGACCTTTCTCCATACTGACCTTTTCATCCAGAAAAGAGGAGAGAAAGACAGGACCTTTTTCTGAGGATGTTGGTCAGGTGAAAGCATGGAAAGAGAAGACCAGAATGCCAAGGAAAGCAGAAAAAGACACGAGTGCAAAGAGTTTATGTAGACATTTGTCTTGTCTGAGTATCCCCTACCCTACCCAACAGAGGCTGGGTTGCACCTAGTGGCTGTGATGAGTCTCCGTGCCCCTACTGTCCTTGAATGTGCTCTGGCAGGCCTGAATTTCCTGACTGATATTTTTTACCATGAATATTGGAAAGGCAGATGTGTAGTTTGCCTCCTGGGCAGGAGAGCAACAGCCTGCAGAATGCTGTTAGCTGGGAAATTTAACTGCATAAACTGAAGTGCCATGAGTGATGATTTTAGAATTGGCATGTTCTCCTTTCAACTTATAAACCTATTTTGAAATTTATATAGAGCCATAAAATGTGGCAGAAAAGTTTTAATATATTTACGTTCATAGGACAGCTACATATATCCTAAAACCAAAGCTGTTATTTTTGTTTTCTTTACTTGTTATCCAGTAATATTTAAATTATTGATCACATACAGTCAGGCTTAGTAAATCTTGCATTCACATGTACCTTTTTAATGACTGAAATAGTAATTTTTTTGAGTCTGTGTATAATAATGTTAATAGGCATACAGTACTGAAGAACTGCTTTAACCCACCTACCAAACAAAAATGTCTGCCATGGGTTGCTGTCATGGGTTACCTTTGACATGAAATCACCATCTTGTTGTACAAGAAAGGAGGGGCAATGTTGTCTGGAAAGAAGAGTTTAGATGTCAATGACATTGATTTCTAAGATGAGGTTCTGCTGTTATCTCTGCTGCTTTGACTTTCCTGGAGCTGTTAAGATTCAGCTGAGGGCAGAAATGGAAACAAAAAATGTAGCTTATAGAAGAGTAAAGAAGAGTTCCTTTTTTATCTGGCAGAGAAATAAAGAATGAGAGGGAGAGACCCTCAGAAGTTGTGATGTATTTGCTAAGAATGAGACAGATGGAGGTAGAGTGAGTGGAAAGTTTTGATGAAGTTGGAAGGACTGAATAAATGAAGTTCCATTCAGAGTGGGAAGTGGTCTTCAACATCACCACCAGTTTGGCCCCAAGTCAAATTAAATAATAGATGTTTTCCTTGACCTTGTGCTACTTTCACAGTGTGTTACATGATATGTTCAAAAATTAAACTGCCTCTTAATAATACTCCTTACTTTGGTGTTATTATTGGAGTACCACATACAGCCTAATCTTCCAGGCTTCACTTGGACAAAACTGTCAGTGTTTTTAGAGCAGGTTTCGTCAAAATGTCCAAGAAAAGCTTGTGAATACAGTTTCATTTCAGAGCAATACTACACATTCCCAATGCTCACTGAAATGGTAGCTGAAATAGGTCAGAAGTGTTTGGATCTACATCAGCATAGTTTGTTTTCAAAAGTCTGGAAATACTACAAGATTGTCTGGACACAGCAAGAAAAGAGTGAGTCTGTCCAATGGGAAAGAACAGACTTTAGGTTAAGCTGGAAGAGCCAGGTGGATCCCCCTTGGAATCAGATTGTTCACCTCTGGCCCCTAGAAAACCTTCAGTAATGGGCCAACACTATCAAGGACCTGTAATGGTGAGCTCAGAACTCTTTCAGATCAGCATTAATAGGATGTGCCTGTGCTTGTAAGGATGCCTAGTCTGCATTTTTATAGGTGCATAAATAACTTGGCAGACTAAATTAATGCACAAGCCAGGTTAAGACCTTTATAAAAGAAAAAGATTGTTGCATTATTGGCATTAATATGATTGAAAGGGTGAGTGCAGAGATACGATGCCATATGGTGGCAAGCAAGGCGTGTGGTAAGCTTTCTGCTGGGAAACTGGGTGTCACCTTAGGGAAGTTTGGCTGAGAGTAACTAGAGTACCACTCATGATGATCTTCCTCAGGTTTTCTGTGTCATCACTG
Source organism: Hylia prasina (assembly GCA_013397195.1). Lineage (NCBI taxonomy): Eukaryota > Metazoa > Chordata > Aves > Passeriformes > Sylviidae > Hylia > Hylia prasina. The sequence continues at coordinate 2,171,782 of VYXD01011651.1, read as the reverse complement.
GTAGTAAAGGAATGGAGAATTTAACTATCCTGACATGCTGTAGAGTCTAGAGAATTTATAGACTTTTCCCAAGGACTTCTCCCCTAGGAGAAGAATTCCTTTTGTATCCTGCACAGTACTTTTCCTTTGTTTGTATTTTGCCTGCCATCTCCAAATGTGCATGCCATCTTGACCCCAAAGAGATCTCTTGTTCAGGAAAATGCTGCCTAAAGTGAAGACTTTGGAAGAGCTCTCAAAAATACACTTGGATGTGATTAAGCATTCCGGTTTGAAATGGGTAATGATGAGAGTGTGCACAAGGCACTGGAGGGAAGGACAGAGAATGAGGAGGAAGAAGCAGAGCTCAGTGTTGTCAAAAAGCTAAAAGACCTTTGAATTATTACACTGAAAATTGAAACTACTCTATCAAAATTGATGGAAGCGGCATGTAAGATTGTTCTCCCCTGTACCTTATGTCCAAAGTTTACCCTTTGAAATATGTTTATCTGTACTTCAAACCTAGGAGTCTGAGTCACCTCAAGTTATTTTTATAAGCAGTCTCTTACGTGACTCTATGCATGATGACCCTTTGGACACAGAAAGACAGGTCAATGTGCTTTGAAATCAAAATGAATACACATACACACAGACGCGGACACAGAAACACAGACACACCCCCTTTCATTCCACCCTTCCCTGTGTGGCAGCTCCTGCAAATATGCCCCTTTTTGTAAGTCTAAGAAAAGATCAGAGAAATATTGGAATGTTATTGTTAGAAACTAATGCCGTAACTTACAGTATTATGCATATTCTTAAAATACATGTGTGTGTAGATTCACACTCACATACTGTGCAAACATACCCTGCCATGTGAGAGCACTTCAGAAAAATCATTACAATTCATCACGTATTGTGTCCTCCCCACTACTTGAGGATGAAAGTTTTCAATACTAATGCTGCAAAGTGGGTATTATGTTGATTTATGCTAATCGGTTCTATACATGCTGTCATATTATATTGTTAAGTGATGACATTGGTGAAGTACTGTTGCTTCCAGTGTTAACAGCCCACCAGTGCTGGTTTGTAAACAGCAAGGGAGACACCCACCTCCACAGTCTCCATGGTCTGTTAGATACAGCTGGGAGCTGGGGACCTCCACTCATTCCTTTTCTTATGCCTTTGGTGGCACAGCTAGATATAAGGAGTTTAACAAAAATGAGGCTTTTCTCAAATGTCTTCCAATTTATTACTGTTTGGCTACAATAGGGTGCATTATGAGGATTTGAGACTTTCCTTTGGACCCACCCTGACCTGGGAGCTGCAAATGTCTGTCTGTCCATGTGCCACATGGTAGAGTAACTTCCACGTGAGCCAAAAGTTTCTGTGCCTTATCAGCAAGACCTTACGTGTGTCCTCAAGGAGGACTGTCCAGCCTCTGTTCATATGGGGAGGAGTATGGATGTTGCTCAGGACCTCTCTGCTGTCTACAGTAGCAGGACTACTTGAAAGGGCTGAGGAGAGAGGCGTGAGGACTAGGAAGGATGATGATTGACTGCTCTTCCTGACTCTGACGTCCTCCCCCCACACCTGATGGCAGAGCAGGCTTGTGTGTTCCAGGGTGCCTTGTTTGTTTCCTTTGTCAGTGCTTAAGGGTACAGAGAAAAATACTGCTCTTAAGGCAGCTGTGAAGGATCGCTGTTTATTTATCTTGTCAATGTGGGGTAAACTCTCAGTTGCAGATGATAGCACTTTGCTATATGCTGCACATGTATAGCCAATGAATGTTTCAGCTAAGAGCTAGGGAAAGACTGCTGTTTTCATGTTGACTCTGAAGGAAGTGTTTTAATGAAGGGGAGTAAGTCAAGTTTCTTTGAACACCCTTTTTGTGTGATTTTGTGTTTGCTGTGTCCTGTGCTTAAAGACCTTTATACAGCAAGTTCAACTGGGGACCATCACAGATGACTTTCACTGTCCAAAGTAGGATATGGAAATGTTTTGTTTGCACTTGGCATTTTATGTTAAATAGCCGAATATGCAGGACATATTGGCTTTGGTAAGTGTATAAGACAGCTGATGTTCAACAATGCAATAGTAAAACATTACACTATTTTGAAACAATCATTTTGGTCATGGTATATAGTGGCTAAAATAACATGACCTTCACCTATCTACCTGTTGTAAAACTTCACCTCAAAGCGTGCATTCTGGCTCTGCAATTTTTCTTTCAAGAAACTCTAGATTTACTAAGCCCAGCCTGAATTCAGTTCTCTTCTTTTGATCAGTATATTAATTTAACTGAAGAGCCTCTGAAACAAAAGGAACATTGATAGAATGGAAGCAGAGGATAGAGAGAACACAGCAATACAAGCCTTTCTTGCAAGAGGAAGTTGCCCTGAAGAAGTAGCAATAGATCAAACACTCTCCATCACCAGTCATGTCTATGGTAATTGAAGTTAACACTGGAACATTTGTCTTATTGACACATCGTTTGTTTAAAAAGTAAACTCGGTTTGACTCATAGACTGTAATGATCAGTTTGTAACATATGGTGGAAAAATTTTTAAAGGCTGGCTTGTGAGCTTTTTTAGCAGTATCTGGTACAAGGAGGGGTTATAAGAGGCTGGGATAGGGGAGAGTTGCATCTATTGAAGTACAGAAGGTAAACACTAAGCAGTTCTTGGGAGAGACTGTAACAGAAGAGTTTCTTGATTTCCCCACTGTTTTGTTTCTGAAGCTGGTTTGTAGCAAAAAAACTCCCAAAAACCTCAGGAACATTCGTGTGCTTCTGTCTGCTGGTGACCAGCCTGGGGGCAATGCTCTCCTGTGCATGGTTTAATGACATGGGGCAAGAAAGCCTGATATCACTGAACATTCTTGCATAGACCTTCAGGAGGATAATATATTTTCATATTTCCTGCATGTAGGGTAGAGGCAGACATGCCCTCATGCAGGGCCATGGGGGCTACTGCTGTCTCTCCCTGCAGACATTTCTCTTCTGTACCCTGATTACTCTGATGTGTGGATTTCAGCAGTTCCTCTGAGCTGGGTGGCATTCTGCATCCTGTTTTTCCACTGAATACTGGGTTTCTACATCAAAAGGACTGGCAGTAAATGATACTTTAATAATCCTAAGTTATCTCATGGGGAATTGTCTCCACACCTCTTTTTGCCTGGGGCATTTAACACCTCTGGCTATGCCCATGTGTGAGAGTGCACGTGCTTGAATATGTGTGTGTGTGTGTGCGTAGGAATGAGTGTCCAGAGTTTGCTGTGCACATTTTCTTGCACAAAAGAGACAGAACAATCTGTCTCGCCATCACTAAAAAGAGCAGCAGCAGTGCTCATCTAAGAAAAAGAACACCCTCCTCACCAGTAGCACATTTGTGCTGATTGCTGTTATTGAAGCAGTTTATTAAGTATACAAGAAAGTCCAAAACAACAAATTCAAAGGGAAAGAAAAGTTGTAAAGGCCAACACAACAGCTCTTCTGTGAATCTATTCATTATGGAGTCATTTGGGTTGGTCACTACTTTAGAGGGAAAATGATATTTTTGTGGAAGACAAAAAAAAAAGGAGAAAAGAATTTACAAAAGCCAAAGTGCTCTATCTTTTTTTTTTTTTTCTCCTTTCCCTTGGTTCAATTTTCTGATAATCTCTGGTATTCACTGAATCAAATGGTGACTGCTGATTGTTTTGATGATAAATTGCCTGCAGTGCATGTGGGACTAATTACAAGATGGCACATTTCATTCTGCCACCTGTATAAACTATATTTTAGACAGGCACAATAAGGGAAGTATTCCCAACAACACAACATTTGGAAAAGCTGCAGACCTTCTCCCTGTTCCCTCCCCCATTCTTACTAAGGGAAAAATTTGTAATAAAGGGTTGTGTCTTGAGTCTATAATATGGGAAAAACCTGAGGGAATAGAAGGATAAGGAAGAAATCAACCTGGAGGATCTATAGGAAAGGAGAAGTGGGGTTCTGGGAGAAAAGAAAGAGAAGGGCAATATGTCCATAGAGAAGGAGAGATCAAAGGGAGTAAAAGACCTGAAAGCAATAAGATTGTTTTGGCACATGAGAGGGAGACGATGAGACTTGGGAAGTTGGCCTGAGGAAGTAGATGCTCAGAAGGTACAGGCAAAGAGCTAAGAAGAAAGAGACAAAATCTGGGTCAGACCCTCCTTGGTGACTGAAGACTGCTTGATATGGTTTGAAAAAGTGAAACAGGGTGAATTCTGACCTTTTCTGAATCACTGGCATGGCTAGGACACAAGAACTGCAATCATAGGAGGCCAAAGGAAAATCACAGATTCTTTTTGCTTAACCTTTCTCTTGCTTCTTCTTGGAGGTGAGGTGGTGTACAATTTTATTTTGATTAGTATTCTTTTGATTGAAGAGGGCTTTTTTTTTTTTTTCGTGCAAGAGAAAAACTCTCATTACAAACCATATTATAAGCTGCACTTGGTATTTCTCTTGGTTAGTGTGTATAAAGCAATGGGACAGAATATTCAACTTTTTCAGTCTTTTTGAACAAGAAGTCCTTATTTTCTATAGCTGTCTACACATTGTTTTTCTGCCTTTCCCGTTGCTCTCTGCAGATATCAAGAGAGTGGAAGTGTGCATGAAGGTCCTTGAGTATGAGAGAGAATAAGAACATAGAATTGTTATTTCAACCTTTGTTTTACACAGTGATGTTGTCATGGCCTCTTACAATAGCAAATAAATAATCTTCCTCCTGTCTTCTCTGCTCCAATACTGGTGCTTGTATCTTCCATCTTGTCCAAAGGTTCCAGTGCAATAGCTGACACAGAATAGCACATCACTGCTGCTCAGCCATGCATGTATGCATGTATATGTATTTACACATTATCATCACATTGACAGGCTGGAGCCAGATTTTGGTTATATAGTCTTCAAACACTAAGTCCCTTACTGCCATTGTGTTTTGTACATTGCATTGTACTCCACAGGGATATCACCAGGGTACCAGTAATATCACTTTGTGATATGCATGTAATCTCCCAGAACAAGTATTTGTGACCTATCTCTGTGTATCACTCTTTTCCTGCACAATTGCCACTCAAGCAATTACACAAAGACATTATTTTGAAGAGAATTATCTTCATGTGTGTTTGCTGTTCCTCTTGCAAGAGACTGGTAAAAGTCATAGCAGTTTTCTTAAGCCTTTCCTTATCACCACAAGAGAAAGCATTTCCAGTGTCGCAGATTCTTGTCTTTTTCCTGATGTTCCTAAGAGGAAGAGACCAGACGCATTCTGAGTGAGTTGAGTGTCTGTCAGATTTTCCCTAAGAAATCCTGAATGCACCACCCACCTTCTCAAACTGATATTGAGGTTTTGGGGGATCAGGTCCCACAGAGTTTATGCACATATGTCTTGGATAGAAGAAAGACACAAGTTAGTACTCCCACCAAAGACTGCTTGAAGGGTGAATGTATCTATGTCATTAGACTCCAGTGAACAGACTCAGGAAAAAATGAGAGGAGACAATGCTGGGAATGCAGAATCATGATGTTTTCTCCTGGTAAAATTCTGCAGTGTCTTGCCCTTCAGCAAATACAGGTAAATCTCAACCTGAAGCTCAAAGGTGAGAGAGAGTCTGTCTAAACTTCACTGGCAATGACACAATGCAGAGTTTCTCTTTTGTCATGCATCCATCCATCCAGCCAGCTAGCCAGCCAGACACCTGGTTATACTTTGGAAAATCATAGCCATTTGCAGGGGTTTTTATACTGTAACACGCTGTAATTTTGCCTTTAACTTTCCTTGTGCAGAAGGTTGGTTTATGGACTACCTTTACAGATGGACTATTAGAAATGCCAGGGAAAAAAACACACCTGCAAAAGCAGCAGATTGGTAGAAAAGTATCAGTGTGAAGTCCCGAAAATACATCATTATTCTATGGTAATAGTGTAATCTTGGATTTGATTTGATGGATTTCTTTTGCCTTCAGATCTGAGTGTCTATGAGACAACTTTGAGTAGAAAACAGTGCATACATCTTGTAGTAGACATCTGTGCAGCAAAAACGCTGCCTTCCAAGGAAGGGCTGAGCCTGTAGTGGTGGGATAAAGGAGTCTTCTTGGACACACAGACAGGGCAGATGGGAGCTGGGGACCTGAAGATTGGAAAGAGGGAGAAAAAAATGAAAGTTGTGGAAGAGTCCTTGAGTCTTCTGGGACCTCACATATCCTTGAATCTTTTTGATCCCCAAATCAAACTTCCTCTCCAGTGCCTGCATTTGAGTTCCATCTCTGTATCAAATGAAAACAGTAATGGCATTGAAGTTAAATAAGCCACCTTTTACTGTTAAAAGTAATAAATCTGTTTAAAGATGCATTACTACTTTTCTTGAGGGATAATTTAGACTATGTATCAAAAGGAAAATCAATAGTTTTTTCCTTTACAAATAATTACCTGTTTGACTCCTTTCTACTTTTTCTTTTTAATTTATTTTGTCTTCAAAATATTTCTACTAAATACTAAAGGTATCTTCTGCCTTGACTTTAAACCCCTTACACCTGCAACACAGAAGCAGCAAAATCATCCCACGAAGACTTACCAATGTTGGTTTCAAAGGCCATTCATGCTCTGCAGAAAGTAGCCAGATGTTCAGGAGCTGGCATGGGCTCATGTTCACTGCACTACAGCAGGCAGAGGGTGAAATCCATGTCCTGAAAAAATGAACACAAATGCTGTCAGAACAGAATTGGGCTGGGAAGGCTTTGATTTTGATCGGGTAAGGTTTCTCAGGGAGATGTTGTTTAGGTTTCTAGGCAAAAAACTTCTAGACCATCTGAGACAGATTAAAAATAAGAGGTAGGAAAATAGGAAACTATTTTAATAACATCATGTTTCCATAACTTCTCCTCAGTATCTATGAAAAAAAAAAAGATTTTGCTTATTCGTAATTTTAGTTCAGCAAAATCTGTGCTTCTGAGTTCTCTTTCCATTTTATTGATGAAACAAGCCCTTAAGTCTTGGGGAAGAACAGCAAACAAATAAAAAAAGTTTTTGCTTACAAAAGATAGTGCTTTGAAAAACATTTTAAAAAGTCAAAGCTGAAAGTACCTGAAAACATGAGGTAGCCTGAGTGATGTTCTGTCTTTCCTAGTCTCCTGTTCTTTTGAGTCTAATCTTCATATATTTAGCCTTGGACTATCAGTAGCTATCTGTGGGGTTTTGTTTTGTTTTGTTTTGGTGTTTTGGGGTTTTTTTTGTTGTTTTGTTTTGGTTTGGTTTGGTTTGGTTTTTTTGGTTTTTGTTTGTTTGTTTTAGATTTTAGGTTTGAGGCAACTCTTAAATGCAATTTTATCAGTATCATTAAAGTACCATGACTTTGTGTGGATGTGTTTCAAGTTTGTCCCTTTCTCAATCTCAATCTGCAGTTGTATTTGAGGTAATTCTATCAAAGCCAGATTTTAAATGAATGAGCTGAAATACTGGCATAAGCAGAGTGGCTGCTCACCTTGGACCATGTCAGCATGTTTCACCAGGGCGAGCTGGGGCTCTAACTCCATCAGGCTGCACAATTATTACAGCTAGGCTGGATATGTCAATAGGAATTGCAACCACATGTTCCAGTTACAGAGCAAATGCACTTTAAGGTTGTTTAATATAATTCTTACACTATTTGCATCATAAGCATAGTCAAGACTATTAAAACTGCCCAAGACAGTTTGGAACTGCTTAAATATATTCACTGTTCACTTCACTGAATCTCAAAGACAAACTCATGTGTGAGTGGTATAGGTTTACTCTTCTGAAACTCCACAGGATTTCTGTCAGAGATTTTGTGAGCAGGAGAACATGATCACCCCCATTTTCTGGGGAAGCTTTCTCTTTGCATGCTTCATTTGAGAAAAAACATGGGGTTTTTGAGCCTTGAACTAACACTTGCTGTAGCTCCTGGCTGCTCATGTTTTAGCTGAAGTATGATGGCATTCATCTCATCTGGTACAGGCTCAGTTCTCCAAAGGAAAAAAAAAGAATAAGCAAATTTTTAAGACGGTATCTTGCATTTCCTGATAGTCTGTTTAGGCTGATATTTAGTTCTAATGAAGGATAAATAGTTGACAGAGGTACATTCCTCTCACTTTCATGGCGAAAGGCTTATAGGCGTGGGGAGCTAAGAAAGTCTTAATGCAAATACACACGGTTAGAGAAGACATTTATTTGAGCATCCTTGTTCCTTCTTCACTCTCTGGAAAGCATTTGAAGTGATAACCGGGAGACAACTAAAAGTGCATGGTGAGTAGTAGGCAGAAGTTGTTTCATGCTAAAAGAGGCATTTTTTGATGGAGAACTATTGAGGGATCTAAGACTCTCTTGAATGTGCACATTAATAACACCTAAAAAAGTGCCAAACTAAAACTGCTGAAAAGGGATAGAAAAATATTCCTTCATCTCCTATTAAGATAGTGTTAAATTCTGCTCTTCAAAAATAGATCATAGTGTGTGTAAACTTCCTTATGAACAAACAGGAGGCAAATCCACCCTTTCAAGGCTGGATATATTTTTTATGTCAAAATAACAGTAACTTCTTCTTCTGCTTTTATTTTTTCTCCATAAAAGTAAAAAATGTAGCTAGCAGCAGAGGTAGTTGTAGTGCCAGTTCTGCAAAGCATTTAAGAATGTGCTGAAGTGCTTCCCTATGCAACAAAGCCCATAGCACCTGCTTTATCTTAAACATGTGCTCAAGTCCCATTGAAAGCATCAGTGTTTAAACACGTGTCTAAATGCTTTGCTCTACCAGAGCTCCGGGCACAATTCGTTGTCCTTTGAAGCCAATGGAAATCTTTCCAGTCCTTTCAATAGGTACCCCATCAAGCAATAAATCTCAAATGTTAAAAAATCGAACCAGAAAATGAAATCTGTTAAAGGTAGTTGCTGACTACATTCAAATAAGAAATAAATATTAAAAAAAAAGCGGGATGTGGTCACAGCTATTCTAAAAGCAGACACAAAGAGAGATGAGATTCACTCAATAAATTCTTCCTTCAGTTATACATTGAACATGTTCATTCTTCTAAGCTATAAACCTGCATTTACATAATTTTTGATGTTTCAGTTCACTGTGGACCTGATTCAGCAAATTACTTAAACAGGTGCTTTGCTTTCTACATCTCTATGTCCAAAAGTCAAAGTGGATCCACATGTATTTGTAGTCAATGAAATGGAGCCTAGAAGATGGCTTTGCTGAATGTCAGATGACAAAAACTTCAATGTCAGATCACAAAAACCTTCTTCCACAGAGAAACAACTATCCAGAGAAAAAATCACTATATAATAATTTTATAAACTGTATCTTCTCACAGTCTGACATTACAAAAAACATTTTGTAAAAAAAGAAAAGTGATAAAAAGCAAACTAAAAGAAGGCAAGTAACCAGAGCATTCTACTCATTTGACGGTGGTTTAACTTTTTAGGCTGAGAACAGGTTCATGGTAACAAAGCTAATTTACTCATTACAAAATTCTTGGAAATGATACAGCTACTCCATTAAAGGCAAGAGACCAGATAGAGACCACCAAACTATTGTTCTCGGTGGCAACAAATATAATACAGAAGGTCAGATTGAAGCAAATTTTCCAAACTGGATGAAAACAAAGCTCAAAGTTTTCAGGTTAGATACACATTTCTCGACTGAAATATGCTTTTTTTTATTGTTACATAGACAGCATTAATATGGTAAGAATTTTGTTTCTTAGTAGTACCTTTTTTGTTGTATAACTTAAAATCTATATCATATTAGAAGCCTACACAGTATCTTTATAAAATAAATTGACACACCTCAAGACGACAGATTTACATTCTTGACACAGAAGGCTTGACAACATTCTGCTTAAATGCTGCAAGGCTGAGGCAGAGAGTCCCACTGATATTTGTTTTGTGAAGCTTCAGTCCTTGGTATTGCATCACCTTTGCCACCTGGGATGGGTAAACGTCAGCACTGTTCTCCTACCTTCTGCTGACAGCTCTCCTTCCACAGGGAACGGACACAAATTGCTCAGGTGGCTTGGCCATGGTGGCAGGACAAACCTCTCAGTGCACGAGAGGCAAAATCGATTCATGACATTGGAACATCTCCAAGCTTCTCACCACTCAGGGATTAGCTGAGACCCTTATCTTATCTAGAATATTGATTGCACATTGTAAGAAAATTATGGATGAAATCCTAAGTGCACTGATTCATTCTTTGAGCATCAGAAGCATTTTCTACCTTTTAAGACAGTTACAAAAGCAGAACAAGTGATTCTAGAAACATTCCCTCCCACACACCAGGTCTGAGCCCAGAACACTTCCCTTTGATATTTCAAGGCTTTTCTGCCTTGCTTCCTCTAGCTTTAGGATTTACTGAGTGTACCAAGGAAAGGAATTGCCTTACCTGAGGGTGAGGCTTTGGAAACTTCACTGTATCTGTTGTGTTTGTGCTGTTCTGGGCCCAAGGCTGGCCAGGCCAATGCATTGCTTCAGCGCTGGACAATGCTTCAGCTTCTTTTGTCTGTAAAATGGGAATGGAGACGTGTAATACGGGGGAAGCTGATGATGCATGAAACACTACAAAAATGAAGTGCAACATAAAGGCCAAGTCATTTTATAATTGTTTTCTGACTAAAACTGAATTAGATTCTCAGTATCAGAGCATTGAATGATACACTCACGTAGATTATAATGTGGCATGATAACATAGTCAGGTGTTGGTAAAAGCAAACTGATATTCCTAATCAGTCAACTTTATTAACCTCATAGAAGAGAACACAGCGAGTAGATATTGCCTTTCCTTTGTATTTTGTTAGCAACCTGCTATTGCCGTCATAACATATTATGAGTAAAACTGCACTGCAGATAAAACATCTGTTTTGAATAAGCAGGTGTATGGCAATTTCAGAACCAAACCCCAAATCCTAATTAAAGGTTGCTATTCCCATTTAACAAAAAGTGTTGCTGAAAGTTAACCACAGTATAACAGCAGCATATGGATGCACACACTCTTCTGATTATCAGGAGTCACCTAATAAGCAAGTGTATCCACAGCTTGCACAACTTCTCCAATGGTCTTTCTTTTTCCATTTTTTAGTGATGTATTTTAACATAAACAACATCACATTTTTAACAATTAGAAAGAGGGTGTTGGGCACCTTTGTATCTAAAAAACTGCTGGTTTTAAGACAAATGGTGACTATTTCATTGCTACTAGTAGCATTTCCCATTTACACCATGTTAACTCTTCTTTGAATTAATGACTCTGCTGCTGATCCTAGCTTTATTAACAGCTGTTCTAAGATCAATGGAGGATTCTGCTGCTGCTATAAAACATTTGATATCACTTGTCTGACTTAAAAGGTGGAGAGTGCTCTGCTCTGTTTGGACCGCTTAGTAATTAAATCTATTTTGGAAGGGTTACTGGCTGTTTTACGTAGATGATTAATAATGCTGTTTCTTAAAAAGTAATTAGGAGAGCCAGAGAATTCAGACAAGTCAAATACTTTCCTTCAGATGTCATCTGGATCTAGAAGGTTACGAAAATGTAGACACAACCTGAAAAGCATAGATCATAAAGCAGGAGTCTTTTAGTGCTTTTGAAGGAGAGGGAAACTTGAGACCTGGGCTAAAACAGTCTTCCATCAACCCTTTAGATCAGCTTCACTACAAAGTCTGTGAGACCTTGGAAATAAAGCAGTTGAGCAGAGGGTTAAATCTGACGCTATCATAGACTAAATCCAGAAGTTATAAATTTTCCTACCTCTCCTTCGATAACAACTTGAGACATTTTGTACAGAGGGCCCAAATGCACAAAAAATGCTATGTGCTACTGGAAAAGAGGAAAAGAGAGATAATATGATGGTACACTGACTGTTTGTACTATAGCCAGATAATATTATGATTCAAACCTATCCCAGGTACTTTTAGATGAACGCAAAACTTAGTAAACATAAAGTAAGGAAGTCAAGCTTTGAATCAATACCTAGACAAAGGTACTTCTCAGCCCCTAAAAATGATGCAGTGGAGGATGTATATTGTGTAGTAAACATAAGTGTAATACAAGTACCTCATGAAGCACTTCTGTCCTCTTGTACAGTTCATCAAGCTCCACCTTTGAACTTGGTCATTCCTCCCACACTCTCATGCATGCATTTGAACTACTGGGTTAAAACTTTGTTACTTTTATGGTTAATGCTTATTTTTGTTTGCATGTTAGCACTACTGATGATGAACTTAGACTCTTTAAAATGTCTTGAGTGTTTAAAGGAATAAAAAAATTAAGTACTTTCAGTCTTCTCTTATAATCTTCTAACTCTCAGCTGTTCTAGCAGCCAGTGGAAGGAACACTCTGAAGAGAGTTGCGTATTTATGAGTAGGATTTAAAGGCGCAGTGCCCCACAGATAAATGCATTTTATCAAATTCCAGTAGGTATGATACTGAGCTTATTGCTTAAGAGTTCCTGCATCTGTCTTGCTTCTAGTAAATTCTCCTGTTCGTATATGAGACATGAAGACATACCATTCTAATCCTTGCTTAATACAATGTGTTTGAGATGTGATTCTTGTTGTGCTCAGTGCTGTACAAATGCCAAAGTCAAATCTTGCCTTTCTTTAAACTTCTCACAAACCATCATAATTTCTTTAAAAGTTAAGCATCTTTTTTTTTTTTTGCTTGAATGAACAGAAAATATGTATATTCAATGCAGGGGGAATTATAGCTTGAAATGTCAGGACTGATGGAATAAGGGAAAAGGATAAATGTTCTTGTTAACTACTTTACCATGTTCAAGTGAACAAAGTAGAATAGAAATAACTTATCCAAAGTGATGTAGAGTGTGCCAGATTTTATGGCAAGACATAAGATTCATGACTGTTATGTTATTCTATTTTTATTGTGCTGGATGCCAAGCAAATGAAGGACATGGAATATTTTGTTGGTGCTTTACTTATATGTGATTCAGTCCAAAATACAATCCACCTTTCCTTTTTTTTTTTTTTTTCTTTGTTTTTAATAGACATTATACTGGCTTTAGAAAAATTATTGAAGATCGAAAAGCAGTACCAATACTCAGTGTTATTAGCAAAAACTAAGCAGATCTTCCAGCTATGTAACAATTTTGAAAACATTGTGGTAGGCTTAACAGCTTGCTGCTTTTTAAGCCTTCGGTGAGCACCTGGCTCACATTTGCAAGCTTTTCTTCATGTTCAGGAGGGTGTGAAACTTACACTCCAGAGGCAAAAGCTGAGATTTGTTTACTCCTAGTGTGGCTCCTTTCTATGGCAAGAACATATATATTGATACATATCTATTTATTTTTATATTAAAACATGCTTATGTACACTCTTTTAGATATAAATTACCCCAGCAGAGGAATTTGCAAAATTTTGAGAGTCTCTGTGATTCGAATATGGAGAAGGCTTTTGCAGGCCATGAACTCCAGAAAGTTTATCTATTCACTTTTTGCTACAAAGAGGTCAATACTGCAAAGGCAGGAGGAAGCAGAATGGAGTTCATCTGTTGATGATCACCATAGAGAAATCAGCAAATTTTTTTCCGGGTGAATTTTCAGTCATACTGGATTTTGTCCTACACCCTATTTGTATTTCTATCATAATCTAGCACTGCTAGAAATCTCAGCCATGCTGAAGACTGCTATTGTTATAATACATAAACAGTATGGGTTATTTTAATGGACGTATTGCCTTAAACTGAATTTTCACCATCTGTTCTGCCCCTAATTTTGAATGCAAAAGAACATATTTCACAATTACATCTGTAAGTAATGATATAAGTAATTTAAATGCATGTATATGTTCACACAATGCAGCAGACAGCTGGGATATTTTTTTCTTTCAGGCACAAATCAAGGGAAGAAATCTACTAACTCCTCAAATAGCACTTCCCCCCTTCCCTTCTTGTTCCCCATTTAGTGAAGCTGTTCTATTGCAGGCATAGTTTTTCCAACAAGCCAATATTTCTGTACCTAGGAGTTAAAAGCTTGCTCACTAAACTAATGTGCAAACTCATTTTTACAATGCTGCCCCTGTCTTCACCCAAATCCCCTCTGGCTTGAATGACAGTTTGGCAGATGCAAGGCATTAAATCAATCAGTTTCAATAGATGTTCAGGAGGAGACAGGTCAGGCTGTGTGGGCCAGTCTGTCTCTGCTTCTGGCTTTGCTTTCATGCCATCCTTTTACACAGGCTTTGGCAAAAGTGTCCTTCTGCAGGTGAATCTTGAACTGCCTGGGATGCAAGCTGTATGGCCACAGAGTGGGATTCACTACAGCCGAAATGGAGCACAAACTTATCAGAATATGATAACCGCAGCTATGTGGAAGGCTGCTAGCTGACAATAAAGGAGACTATTTTGGCTCCTATTTGCAAAATGTCCATTTTCAGAGAAGGCCTTTGACTGGAATTTCATTCCTCTGCCAGTGTTTGCAAGGTCATGGGATGTCAGTTTAATCATTCAAGTTGTGCTATTCGCCACAGCTGAATACTGACTGAATTCCTTGATACTTTGCAAAGAGACCTATTAAATGAGAATTTGAGATGTATAAAAAATATATATATTTTTGAGGGCACTATTTAGATAAAAGCTGATTTAACAGATTTTATTCAAAGGAAATCATGAAATCTGTAAAATTTGAATAGGTTTTGCAGGATACTGGTGTCCTTCATATGTGTCATATGCATTTAGTTACTTTTATGTACATGCTGACACTTGCTTGTCATGTCTGTTACCAAAATGAACTGGGATACCAAAACTCACTCTAGCAGGAAGAGAAGAGGAGGCAATTGTAAATTTCCAGAACAAAGTTTTAACAGGGAATTTATTCCTATTGTTTAGTGCAAATTGCTACTAGGGATTAGAGAGGCTTTTATTTCCTGTATTATCACTGCCTTTTTATGCGGCTGTACATTTACTACTGCTAGCTTTTTTATGAAATAGATAACAGCAGTGAATTTGCATGGGCCTTATATTGTAGTTTGATAGTATTCTCTACAATGGTGCCCTTCAGACCATACTGCATTTCTTACTTTTTAATTGATAACATCTTTTTTATTGTAAGGAGGTCAGAGCCAGAAACAATGAAATGCTGATTTACGATGACTGTCCCTAAAAGCTTACAGAGTTGAGAATGACGGAGGAAAATTATCAGTGAATATTTAGGTAAGGTGAGTGGAGTCATGCATTAGGAAAATTGGAACTGTGTTGGAGATATTAGACATTCAGATTTTCTTACAGTATCTTGAAATTTATATCATTTAAGCAACTGACTCTTTTCTCCATGAGGGTTGGGTGATTAGGTGTGTAACCACATATAAGATGTAATCAGATAATAGCTGTCTGGCTATTGATATGCCAAGAATGAAGAAGTGCCGGGGCCAGCCTCTGATATGGGTTGTGTTTGGTGCTGCAGCCCAGTCAGTCCAAAGACAATGGAAAGACTGTACCCATCTCCATCCCTCCATGGGCTTCATGTGATTGAAACACATCTCTGGATACTATTTGTCAGCAGGGTTGGGGTGGGTACCATCAATACAGAAAGGGAACCCCCCTGAACTGAAGTGAGGACCACAGAAACTGATTTTTCAAAATGATTCAACAGACAAAACTCCAGTTTATAAGTGGATCTGTCACAGTGTAAAGAAATTTTATAAAATCTTGCTACAAAGGGAAGAGACTGTTTTCTGTGAAACCTGAAAATAGGATCTTAAACACCTGAAACCCATAAAATTATTAAGGCTGGAATGAAAAACTTAACTGAAATCATGAGCGCCAAGGGCTTGCCTCCTACTTGTAACACTAGATGATTTTTCTATGCAGAGCACTTACGTTAACAAAGAAAATCCGTAGCTCATAGTTTCTAAACAATTAAGACAGTCTGTTTCAAAGAGCTGATGAATTAGTTTTCCTGGGGGAGGAGAACAGCTGCACTCCTCACAGAACACCTTTCTGGCTTATTTCTTGTAACTTTTTAGATCTGTGTATATGAACAAATTTTCAAAGCAAATCTTTTCAGAAGCAAGTGGTAAAATGAGAGCATCCTTTGGGAAGGAGAAGGAGTGAAAAAAAGCGCAGCCAAATGAATTAATAAGAAAATAAAATAGAAAAATAAAAATCTGTTTAAAAAGAAAAAAAAGGAAAGGAAAAATAAATAAAGTAGAAAATTGCCAGATAAAGAGGATGTGGTACAGAAGATTCTCTGCCATACAGAACTGTAGTGCTGGCTTGGAATACAGAGTCAAGGCCATAAGAATCAAACACAATTACATTAGTTTGCTAGTTAAGCAGCCACTGCAAGCACCTAATATGAACAAGTACAAAAGCTAAGCAAGATAATGCGGAGAAGACAGCTTCTTAAAATAAAAGGGTATTTTAACAGGAAATGGCCATCTGAACACTTTCAACCTCCTGGAGAAAAGAGGAGATTCCAAACTGAGGCAATTAAACAGTGTCCTGAGCTCCATTATTAAAATGGACCATTTAAAAATTCTCATTCAAATATTTCTGTTGTTCTGACAAAGAAATGTAACTTTGATATGAAAGTGTGGTTCAGGCCCTTTTTCAGCGAAATTCTCATTCCCCAGCTTTATCAGAGACTTTGATGTCTTTTGTTATTCTTAAGCATGTAACCTCTAAACAGAGAGATATGTCAAAGGAACAGGAGGAGAAGATTTTGTTTAAAAAATAGACAACTGGAAATATAAAGAATAAAACCCAGATTTTTTTTTTTTTGTATTAATTATCTGTAAAAGGAAACCTCTATGGCAGATATGCCAGCCAACTTTCTCATCATCAGTTTCAAGACTTCAATCAGTGGATGACTCACAGTTAGTGAAAGAAAAATTGTTCCAGCTACACAAGGAGAGCATAAATATTATGTTTCACTTGGTATCATAATTAACTGCATGCTTCAGATATTTCTTTCATGTCTGCTTTCACAATAGGTAATATAATTTACCATTAATAGGATTAAAATGTCTTAAAAAAGTAAGTACTTCATTGGTTTAAGAATGCTTTCTGTTTGTTTTGTGCACATACATATTTGGCTACAGGCAGAGTATTTATACCTCAGTGTAGAAAATAATGAAAAAAGAAGATAATATGTACAGTCCAGAAGCAAATGCATTTTTCTGTCTTGCTTGGCTTAATAATAAAAACTGATTTTCTCTGAATTCCTGAAAATGAATCTTGAAGTCCCAAATTGTGTACATTTTTTAAAAAAAATCATGCTAAGGAAAAAACTCAAAAATATTGCAGTGTCAAGACACAAATACTTGCTTTGGGGGACTTAAAATAGTAATGCTGAAATTCCCAAATTCAGAGGTGCCCTTTTGGTATTGCTTTCTAAATTGAGGGTTGAGAAAAACCACCAAGTCTTCATGAAAAATAAATTCTGTAATGTGGAGTATCAGTTACTTCCCGTTATAACATCCAAACATAGACACACCAAGAAAACTGAACTGCAGGTCAACAAAGGAAAAGATGAAAGGGTAAAAACAGTATTAAAATTATGAAAATTATTATTAGCAGCATAAACTTTAGATTTCAAAATGCAGCTAATAAGCACATAGATGTTCATCACTTAAATATAACTGAGTTACAGTTCAAAAGTATTTTCCTACTATATTTATGATTTTTTTTATTTCTCTTTTTACCATACATTTACCTAGATTTTATTTTTGTTGTTTCAAGTGGAATTACTCTGACTGACCGAGCAAGCCAAAAGAAAAAAATATATATCTTAAATATCAGTATCCTATATAATATATTGTTTTCTTTATAGGTAAAGGGAACATTTATTACATAGGTGGCATCATTGCATATACTGGTTGGTTTGCATAGAATCTGCTTGGAAGAGATTTGGTCTCCCTGTTAACTGCAGAAAACAGAATTTGGCATAAACATTTGAATGTACTCAACTGCTGATCCATCTATTGAAGTTTCATTAGGGAGCCATGTGCATTTGCAAAGGATGAATGGTTTCATTAGCACTGAGACTAATAAACTTATAAAAGTTAATAATGTGAATATGTTTGATTTGGAATTATGCACATAGACATTAAGAATCACAAAAAGGCAGGCTTAAAAATGCCCAGTTTTTTTCTAGACTTACACAGCTGGGGTATTTTTCACTTTTCTAAGACCTTTTAACCAAAAACACACACTGATTTCTTTCACATGTGCTCTTATGATGTTATCAACAGGTTCTAGTATTACACTAGGATTTTAATCTAAATGTACAAATTTTATTCCCTCTAAATATTATTTCCAACATGGCTGGCTGCAGTTTTTTTGATTCCTAATTATAGCAATTTTTGTTATTAATAGGTCAAGGTAAGTGGATCAAAATTGTGTTATAGTCAAAAGCACATCCATTCTGAAGTGGCATGGAGGTCATATGTAGTCTTTATGTATTCCTTTTCTTGAAGACTCCCAGAAAACTTTCTATTACAAGATAACTTCTGTGTTCAAACACCTCAATTTAGCACAACAGGGCTCTTGCATTCATCCTTGGACTAGTTTGATTCCGAGTATCTCAGTGACCTCACGCATTTTGGTGCCATTTTTCTTCATCATCATCAGCAGTAGCATAATTATAAGAAGTAGAAGAACATGTGTTTAGTTTTTCTCCCCCCCGCCCCCAGCTTGCTTTTCTGAAGCCAGTGTTACCTGATCACCTTAATCCACTGTCTGCATTCTGATATCCATCTCTGAATATTCATGATGAGGTCTGAGTAATCAGCTCTCATCCTAGGAGCCTGACTCGGCAGCTGATCCCTGATGATTACCTCCCAAACTTGTAGACATGTACCATTCTGTTTGTTTTAAAGGTGGAAAACTAATTCAGTTACTGAAGTTACTCAATTACAGGGTAAATGTAATGAAATATGCTTCAGCGAGCTCTGTGTTTAGAGCTGGCAGCAGTACAATTATTTCGGTAGAGGGTGATGCTCAGATGGCTACTGGGTTTCTAGGACCTTAGTTCACTGGTGAATTTAGGTCATGGATCTCTGACCAACTCTGAGTGTAATGTGAATAAACTAAATCTTATATCCCTTTCCAAAAAGTTACAGCAGAGACAGACACAATGAGAAGGACCTTTCCCAGCTTGGCCAGCATGTTTTACCCCAGATCTACAACCCTAACTCACAAGTCAGTCTCACTGCCTACACATCTTCTTGCTTCTTGGGGAGACTATCAGTAATTGCACCACTTCTGATAGAGGTATCTGTCCCCTCTCACAGGGAACTGGGGTGAGGCCACATCAGGTTCTGTCACAGATGGCACTGAGGAGTTTGAGGAGGAATAAATGCCAGGCACATGCATAAGTCCATCTCTGAATTGAAGATGTACGGTTAAAGATTCTCTATTGCCAATAACTGGAGTCACCATCTATTTTCTTTCACTGCTTTCTATCTGTTAGAAAGACAACTCATCTCTGACAAATCTATCAGTGGCTCCATTCTTAGACTTAACTAATAGCAGGGCTGCAGCTGCAGGAATTATAAATACATCTGGCTTTGTGCTGCCTGGTACAACACTGTATCTATTATTATGATCTGACATACATCCTAACATCTCCTTCAGGTGTTGGCACGTCATTTACAATAATCTCAGGTAACTGATGTTGTGACACCTCTCCTGCATGTGTGCTAGGTTCCTGTTAAACGACCATGAAGTGAGCTACTAAAAGGAAACATCATCAGAAAAAAACAAGACCAAATTCAGACCTTCTGTAGGTGGGTGCAACTCCATAGACATGACACATTGCAGCTTGCAGGACAAGATGGAGATTTGACCTTCAGAGCTATGTGTTCTTTTCATATATATTTTTTACCAGCTAGAGGAAAACCAATACTCTCAATCTTGCTGCAATTAATAGAAAGTATGCTGGGTAGAATGGCTGTTGCCTAAATTATCCTCCCAACTCTTTGTTAGCTGCCATCAAGCAGTTGTCATGTAGGACATTGTCTGAAACAAGACTACAGTGAGAAATTTTGGGGTCCAGAAATGAAGCCAGAAAGTTACAAATTAAACTTTGATTTCAGACTGAACAGTATGTAAAAGTTTTCCCTTAAAATTAAAACCAGGAAAAAAATATTGTATTCATTCACTGATTTGACCCATAGCTACAGGCTTTATTTCAGATATGAAAGGCCTAATCTAGCCTAAACTGGAAAAGGAATTTGGTTGATTTTTTTTTTCTTGAAAGTTGAAAGCTATATGAAAAATCTAAGAACCAGCAGATCCAAGATAAATTCCCTCCTCTGCCTGAGAGCAATCCCCCAGCTCCAACCTCCACTTGGGTATGTGCACTCCCACGCTGTCCCCTTGACATTGTCCCACTTCATATGAATAAATAGACCAGTGAGTCTCATTTTAAAAATAAACATTTTTTTGGCAAGCAAGCTCTTTCTTCAAGTCCTGAAGAAGGGCATGTGTGTCTGAAAGCATCTGTGATTTTTTCCATCCTGACACCTGTGGGATATCCTTTTGGCAGCTGAGGGAGGAGGCAGATCCCCATGTCTCCCACAGCAGGGGAGTGCTCTGGCTGGCAGGGGCTTCTGGGTGAAGGACAGGGGAGTATCCCCAGCTCTGAATTCACTGCTGTTTGCTTTGCAGCTCCAAATCAATCCTCCTCTTCTTCCCTGAGGGAAGGAGGAATAGACCTCTAGACCTAAGTAATTGGGCAGTGCAAGGTAAACTTGCTACATTGCATAGGATAGGAAAAATACTGGTTTTTAAGAATTTTCTACTCACACAAAATAATAATTGTTTAATGACAACCACAATGATAATAATGACAACTACAATAGTAATAACAGCAACAATAATCTTTCACAACCCCTAGGGATAACTACAACCTCTGAGGGCTACTTTGCAGAGAAAGTTGTGTTCACAGCTGATGGTGAGGCTACTTAAGTATAAATGATACAAACTCACAAGCATGGTTAGAAACTCAAGACAGCTTCTGAAAGCCCAGCTTGTCCCAGCTTCCCCCTGGATCCCTTTAGAAACAGTACTTGTGGGTTTTTTTGCTAAAAAAACAGTGTGGAGCAGCATATGGTGCTGCAAGCAAGGTAAGGTGGTGGAGCAAAGGCCAAGGAAATGCACTACCTGTCCAGCTTCATACAGGTGTCATGGATACTGGCAAGGGCTATGTAACAAGGTTTGGATGGTGGCTTGGTAGGGGCAACTTCTAACTGTGGAAATCTGTTGTGGTTTTAGTATCCAAAGTTTCAAATCAACATCTGGAAAGCCTCTCAGAAATTCTTTGTATTGATGAACCTATTATTTTTCAGGGCTTGCAACTCAGCAGAATTAAGGCAGATTTTCCCAGTGATTGGTTACAAAAACTCCATTTCTGTCTAAAGTCAGCTTCTCTGTCAAATTGCATATCCTTTGTCCAAGGTCAAACATCTAGCTCTCCATAAAGTAGTTGTAAATTTATTTCTAATTTACTAAACTGTATTTTTTCCTTTAACATGTTCTCAGAAAACAGTGAAAAAAATTAGGTGACGTATTAGAGAGACAACTGAAAATTACCTCCTACTAAGGCAGTCGATACAGCTCATTCCAGCATAGTTAAAACCAGGGCAAAATTCTAAGCAGTAAAGCTGGAGTTTTATAATGAGAAGTACTGTGCAAATTTTGCTGTAGGCAACCTTTTCAGATCTATCAATAGTACAGTTAAACACAAATTGACAGACAAAACTTTCAGGATGGCCTTATTAAGTGAATTAGACTAAGTGAAGTCATGTAGAAAAAGCTCTCCTTTAAGATGTTTTTCAAAACACCTGTATTTTTGTTTACCATCCTCCAAATTCAACATGTTACCACTTTTGTATACCTCAGAAAGCTTTAGACAGGTTTATACCACATTGCATGCGAACTGTGAGGAAAGGCACTATCAGTGATTATAAGCAAAATCCTGCCCATACATGTGTGCATTATTCTTGTTGGATTTAGTGAAGTTTCATGTGCATAAATGAGAGTAGGGTCTAGTCCTTAATCTGATGACATTTTTTCTGTACAGCACAGCAGGTTAATAATAAAATGGCATCTCTTCATTTCTGTATGTAATTTTTTTTTTTTTTTAAAGAAATAACTGCTATGTCTTTGGATCAGGTGTTAATTATTCCCAGTAAGGTTTGGTAGGTAACTAGTGATGCAGATATCAAACCACCCACTCTCTTTGTAGATGAAGGGAAAGTATCAGGAGGATTTCTGCTGAAGTATTCATCACATCTCAAGTCTCAAATTGTCCAAACCGTTCAATTATAACACTTCACTCAATGCATGTCAGCATGTCTGGCACTGTGTTTCAAGAACGAGTTGAGCTGGATTTCTCAAAGAGGCAGACGTTGGCTTGTCCCCTTGAGGGACAACAGAAATAGAGTCTATTGGCTCAAAGTTGAGACCAGTTCCTGGATCAGCACACTGGAACTCTGGGAACTATTACAGCTTTCTAACTTTGTAGCCTCCAGACTCAGTTCACACATGCATATGTAAAAGGCTGAGATTTCCTGTGGTAGCAGCACAAACATCCTATTTGCCACCGAATAAATAGGTAAAACACTGACCTGATGATGACACGATAAACAGGTCTGGAGATGTGGGTCTTATCAGTGCAGATCTAAGCCTATCCTTGCCATCTCTTTAACAGTAAATGGAAGCAATGCCCAAAGGAGGAGAAGAAATCCTTTGAGTCCTTCAAGGGTTATATGAGATTTTGTTGTTAACTGTGGAGATACAATACATCACTGTCAGGAAGCAGTGACCCTGGATTATGGCCAGAGATGATAAAAAAGGCTTTCAGAGGGAGATGATGGACACTGTGTCTATTATGTGGTGGAAAAAAAAAGGGCGGCCAGAGAACTTCGAAGTGAATGGGGACATCACCGAGCAGATACCTCCTTAAGCTCTTTGTGTTTGCTTTCTGTGCTTGGCCTGGGCTGTACATGTTCCCAGAGCAATGAAAAGGCAGCTCACAGGGTTTTTCGTGTTAATGTTCAATTTGATGTATCAATATGGTTCTGCTTGCACAGGCTATAATGAGCTCAAGATCATAAAGCTCTTATCAGCAACCCTGTTTAACTTTAAATGTAACTCAAATGATTCAGGCTCCTCTTTACTCTCGCTCCAGTCAGTTTTGACCTGAAGCTGTGGAATGACACTGGTGAGAATTTGCAAGGTCAGTAAATATCATTCAAGAAAGTATTTCCAACCCTATCAGCCAAATTTAGCCAATATAGGAGTCTGTCCTTGTGAGCTCCATCCACAGTGAGGTCGTGTTTCTGTCATCTTCTCTATTTTTAGTAGCAATCCTAACTGCAGAATTATTTTGGCTATTAAAAATAAAAGGCAAAAAATTCTTTTCAGAAAACCTTGTGTCTGTTTCCTCTGGCAGCCTTACTAGCCTAGCCTATAAAAATGAAGGCTGGGCATTTCAAGAAAGTGCTTGTCATGCACAGAAAGAGAGGGAGGTACCTGCATGAATTCCAAAAGAACAAAGCGCATTTGCATCTGGCCTCTGGTGCGAGCCGAGGAGTTCAGACCCACCTGCCCTGCCTGCAGACGTGAGTCCTGAGTTGTTTAGGAGCATCTATCCCATTAAGACAAATTCCCACCCAATCAGCTCGACTACCTTAAAACCTATTCCCAGGCTGTGTAGAATCAGTTGCCAGCCTGACCTAGTTGTCAAAATGGTGTCTCACGCTGAGGCTGTGTTTGTTACCACACATTTGTGCTCCTGGGGAATTCAGGATACCTGCTTCACAAGCATGACCATGAGCTAAAATGGTGTTTTTAATTAGGAGAAAAAAATAACAAGACAACAGACATCTGAGGGCAGTTTTGTTGAAAGCTAAATTGATGATGAAAAGCTTTCACTCTTTGAAACCATTCAATAGCCAGGTGTTTTCTAGTGCTTCTTCAGTGCATTTCACTGCTGCATGTCAGTATTACTTAGCACTATCACATTTACATCAAGTCAAATGCTGTAACGCAGAGAGTATCACCATAAGGAATGAAATATGTCAGCCTGCATACAGGGATTCTTGGGAAATATGTGCCTTTCAACAATCCGGCAGCTTTTATACAAATTCTTCTCACATGTTTGCTACCCTAAAATTCACAGGTAATTACAATGGGATGAATAATCCACATTAATCAGGTAAGCAGGTATTTGAGATCCAGCACATCTCCTATCAGACAATGCACATGAAAATACAGTAATTGAAGCTGCTGAGAGAATTCCCCACTGACAATGTCTATGTAAATCCACTGTAAAGAATAATTCTACGATTATGTAAAATTTGAACAAGTCCTTTTATCTTTAAAAGAATGCTGCACCTTATTTCACTTAGCACACCAGTCTGGAGGCCCACAGAGTAAGAAGCGAATTGTCACAGGGTCCAATCCTATGGGATTCACAGAGCCAAAGCCATTGCTGGTGTAACGTCAGTGACTACTCTTTAGTCCGGTTGTCATCTTCCTACAAAAACTCCTCTGAATTAATGTAGCACATCCATACTGGGATTCACAGCACCCTAAAGCTCTTTGTCTCCCTCTACCCCTCTGCCACCCCACATCTCAGTATTTCTTCCTGTAATCTTTTTTTCTCGCTTTATTGTAGCAACTTTCTGTTTGCATTTTGGTTATTTTTTTATGGTCAGATTCTCACATTGTCTCAACCTGGCTCAAGTCTTAGATGACAAGGGTCAGTATGAAGTAACCATATTCTAGTATGTACCCTAGCCTTAGCAGAGTCCCCCTGACACAGGAAATTTTCAGCAGGGTGCTTATAAACCTCTTGAAATGGGACAAAAAAGGCAGCAGGTGAGTCAGGATCTTTCTAAGCTTCAGCAGAGAAAAATACCACAGGACATGGCACTTTAAGGGGAGTTTCTGCTGATTAGGATACTCAGCCTTGAATGTCATTGCTGACCTTTTGTAGAGTTTGAGGCCCTCCTTACTGGAAGGTGAAGTCAACATCCTGAGCCCTCAGCCTACATGTACAGGAGGGGTGATGTGAAAAGGGTATCCCCCCATTGTCTGAAAGTATGTGCACCTCTGCTTTTCATGTCTCAGGCAAATGCTGCTGTTTCTTCATGCTGTGCTTTGGGAGCTTGTGTTGAATATCAGGTGGGCCACACAGAGGGGTTGTGAGAGGCAGAGAGTTATTTGGTTCTCTGTACTTCACAGCATGATCTTCCCTGGCCAGTAGAATTTGGATTTTCATCCTGTTTGTGTGAACATTCATGTAACCCTTTGACAGACTCTGCCCTTTTGTTCTTGCTGTGTGCACTGTAACCACAGGCCTGGATGTGACTTGGGATGAGGGTCACTTAGCCATGATTCATGGTAGACATTGGAGGACCTTGCAGGCTTCTGTCACGGTCAAACAGGAACTGTGAGGTTCTAAACATTGCATATAAGAGATGCAGTAGCACTTAGAAAGTTTTCTGTCTAAAGCCTTCTCTGAGAAGCAGTGTGCCACACAGGAACAAAGGAGTGTGATGCACTGGAGTGATACGTCATGTCCAAAAATTCTCTTTCTTCACCTGGCAGGCAGCTTGCTGAAGCTAAGTTCAGGTCAGAGGATCACAGGATGGGTAAGGTTGAAGGTACCACTGAAGGTGCCGAGTGGTCCAAACACCCTAAAAAAGCAGGGCCATCCTAGAGTACATCACACAAGATCAGTTTGTATCACTAAGACCAGTCTAGTCTCCTGCCACTACTTCTGCAAGTCCTGGACAAGGAGACAGGGAAGGACCATGACCTCACTTCTCTTTCGGCATGAGTTTTCCCAGAGAGCCGTCTGTAGGAGCAGCACAATCCCTCGTCTTTGAAAGTGGGGCAACATCTGATCACTCAACAAATAAATTGAATTACAAAGCTAATAAAATGAAGCACAACTTTGTTGAAAGGCACATGAATGGTTCCCAGACATATTCTCACTCATCACTCCAAAAGTTGCCTCTTTAATACATGATCTTGCTATAACTGTATATCTGTTAGTGACTGTCCCATGAACTTGCACTGGTGATCATCCCATATACTGTGGATATATATACCCTGGATATAATATGTATAGTATTCCATGTAGTCTTCACTGGGCTAGAGCCAAAACCCATCATCCTCTTGCACCAAAAAATCCTCTCTCCTATTCACATGTTTTCAACTTAACCATCTTGGCTACAGGTTATGACAAATAAAACAAAAACAAAAACAAAAACAAAAACAAAAA
>VYXD01011651.1:2113334-2145494 GCA_013397195.1 Hylia prasina | reverse complement strand
CAAAACCAAAACCAAAACCAAAACAAAAACAAAACCACAAAAAACAAAAAACAAAAACAAACAAAACCACAAAACAAACAAACAAACAAAAAACCCCCAAACAACAACAACAAAAAACAAGAACAAGAAACTGTGGTGCTGTGGTAATAGTTGAAGTTTCTTTGGTAAACTGGGGCACAGTTCCAGATGTACAGTGACAAGATTAAGACAGGTATCTCATCAAAGAGCAGGTTTATGAAGAAAACTCATCAAGAGAAAACACTGGGGAGGACATATTTCTCTCAGAATGATACCAGGCATAAGCCTAAAGGATTAAAAGACATGAGCCAAAGTGGCAAAATCTGGCTAGAGACATGGGAACTGGAATCAGTGGCTTTATTCCGGTACGTAAGAGGACAGTTAGGGCCCAAATTTTCACACTGATACTCTGTATGCTGCAGCTCATTGCTAGCTGAAGTAGGAAAAAAAAAGAGCCCTGAAAAAAAGCTGAGGTCTGTAACAGAACTACCTCACTACCTTTCACCAGGGACTGGCTGCTGGGATGTTCTGTAACAGCAACAGCATTGGTGACTTCTCCAGCTTCACATCTTTGGACTAAGGATGCATAATGACATATGACTGCAGCAAGGCTTGAATGATGCAAGGGATGTGATAACCCACTGCCCACTGCCTCTGCCATCCAGGCAATGCAGGCTGTGCTGCGTGCACGCTGCAATGCCATCCCTGAGCTCTCACAAACAATAAGCAAGTCTCTTACAGCCAGAAAAGCCCGCCAAGGCCAGCAGTGACAAAGTCACAGCAACAGAATATAGATAAAGCATATTTTTAATCCTATTTTTGAAAATTTTCGTTTCCCCGTTTCTGGCTCATCTGCAGCCTGAGTCTTTTCATCTTCCAGCCGGCTACAGAGATCCTCTGGGAAAGGGAATAGTTCCATACATGCAGCTCCTGCTTGTCTCTCCCCTGCAACAAATAAATATCCTCAGGCCCTTCAATTTACTTCAGAGTCATCAAGCACAGTTTAAAATTTAACCTGGTAATGTATTTTTAAAGGGATTCTTATGTAAAGTTTGTGTATGTGTGTACATGCACATTTGTGTGCCTGCAAGTATTTCTGCCTGCTGTCCCAGACAAAGCTATCTCCATGCAATTTGGTTAGCAGCTTCCCTGAAATGACTGTAATGCCCCTGAAGTGTTCAGGCATCATAAAATCCTCATACCACAGATGGACTGATTTTGGAGGCAAGAGATCACTGGGTGTGTGAAACTCTTTCTGGACCTAATTCATATGGGCAGCCAAAACGAGTAGGTTTATCAATAACTTTGGGTTATTTAAAAAATTGTTTAGCTGCTATAATGACAGCCAGGTATTGCTCTATATTGCTTTCTCTTACCAGATGTTGCAGAGTGAAAGCATTCCTAGTTTTGTTCCATGTTTTCTAGCCTACTTTTCAACGCTAATTTCCACTTATATTCTCCTTCTCTGCCACTGAATTCTTCTGCAGTCCTTTCGCAGGGACTCATCCATGAGGATACTCACTTGCATCTTTACTGCTTCTAAATTTCAGCTCTCCCTTTTACTCTGCTCTATTTCCATATGTCATTTTCCTTTTCTGCCTGTCTGGGAGTTGCTGTACCTAACTCTGTAAAGCATTATCTCTCCATCTCTCTAAAGTGTTTTGTGGTACTTTGTGTGAAGGATGGCATATAAAAATAAATTGTATTGCACTGTATTTTTGGACTGGCATCTAATCTTTACAGAGCTCATTCAGCCTATTTCTGAAAAACATTGGATCTTAAAGACTCTTCTGATCCAATGAATCTTGATGACTTTTCTGATCCTAGAAAAAGACTCTCTAATTTTCAAGTCATCTCCTGACACTAACACAGAGATAGAAGTCAGGAGAGTAGCTTGAAAAATAGGGTTTGGCAGAAAGATATTCCTGGAACTCTTCCTTGTCTATTGTGTGTCTTAACCTCACCTCTGGCCTCTACCCCACATTTTACTTGCAGATGTCCACCATTATGAGCGCTGAGGTGGGGGGAGCGGGAAGCAGGCTGATGGTGCATGGCACTCGTAGAGAAACAATCCAACAGCTTGCTTATGCATCTATTTGGCTTAGGATGGGAAATTAGAACAGCTTTAATCTGCTAGCAGCATCAAGCAGGGAAGCACTCCCTGGAGTGAAAGCGTTAGGAGTATCACAGCAGGGGCTGATGAGAGACAGCCTGCCATGGCGTCACAGCAAGGCAGTTGTACCCAACACACAAAAATCTGGGGTGCTAAGAAGGACCCAGGTACCTGGCTGGGAATTGTAGAGGGAGAGAGAATAAGCCTCTTGTACTTAATAACCTTGTTCTGGGGTCTTCTGCAATAGGAAAATGCTTTCAAAGGCAAGCTCCCACAATACTGTCTTTGCTCTTTCTTCCCTTTTACCCTGTCACATCAAGGATTTGGTCCCTACCTTATCAACCACAATACATCCTAGTCTGTCATGAGAGCGCATTTGACTCAGAGAGCTTCAGCACAGATATAGCCATGACTATATGTGAAGTGGTCAGGATTTGGCCTCAGGCTGGAAAACACAGAGAGCAACAGCAATACCTTGCATATTTTATGCAAAACCCAGGTATGTTTGCTTTCTACTCAATAACCCTATTCATAATAATTAAAGGGCAAGACATGATTTACTAACGAAAAATGTAGGGTTCAGGGACCTTTGTTGCTTGCACTGAGACTCATTGAACTTTGCAGGACTGTTCAAATGCCTGGAAATTTGAGGGAAATCTTTAGCTTGTGACTTACTGTAAAAACACCAAATTTGATTAATACAATGTCCTGGAAAATTGTCCTGCATAATCTGTTTGTTGCATTGGTTCTTTGTCACACACAGTGCCCCTGGAAAGTAACTCTTCCCTCACTTGCAAATGTGTTTTGCTGCAGCTTGACTGTACTCTGTGGATACACATGAGAATGTAAAGGTAGGTGTAACACATACATTTACAGAGTGAGAGCTGAGACCTGTGAAGACAGCAAGACATATTAAGATCTTCTTACTAAAACAAGGAACATTGAATTTTGCAGTATAAGATATGCACTAGCTGAAAACTGGAACGAAGACCCAGTGGCAAATAATGCCTATTTATGTGGGGTTTTTTTTCACATGTATTATATTTTTAATGTATTAGGACAAACCAACATATGTACAATAGTAAAGTTTAGGTCTTAACTTTGGCCAGTGTTGATTATTATCCTTCATGTGCAGTATTTCTAAAGATTAATGACACAAAAAACACAGTTCATTATCCTTCTCTGTAAAGGAGTGAGTAAATAATATTCAATACTCAATAATATGTTTCTGGAAGCAGAATATATTATTATTTACTCTGTCTTGTGTTCATAGATGGTGTTCTCCAGCCTATTTAAAGCCTCTATTCCTGTTGGAAATACTGGGATGTTCCCAGCAGTCAGAGTCCTGCCATTCTTCATTGCTGGATGTGAAAAGCAGCTAGGACTTCAATCATAAGCTTTCTATCAATGCTAAGCAATCAATACTTTCTGATCATTCCGTGTTCCTGTGAACATCAGATCTGGAGACCAAATATCAGTCTATAGACAAACCCCCTTACCTTGTCCAACCTCACA
Organism: Hylia prasina; assembly: GCA_013397195.1. Lineage (NCBI taxonomy): Eukaryota > Metazoa > Chordata > Aves > Passeriformes > Sylviidae > Hylia > Hylia prasina. Next base: position 2,141,848 of record VYXD01011651.1, on the reverse strand, counting down.
TAGAACTTATATGTCCCACTTCTTGGAATTTGTGCAAAATTGTGCTCATGTTTCTTGGTCTCTTTTCTCCTCATTTCATAGCTGCTGACATCTGTTTCCTTCTCAGCCAGTTATTTGGAACTGACTCTGAAAATTAAAAGACTACCTGCTTCTAAAGCCTCCCTCTACATAATGCACCCAACAAAGGCTCTGATGACAAATAGTGATTCACTGTTCTTGGATTCTCTGAGGGTGATGTGGAAGGTGGGAAGTTTGCTGTTCATATTCTGAAAGCATCAGCTGCTTTCTGGTATCTGTATGGACCAGCAGCCATCAAACTAACACGTAGAGAACAGTGTGTGTACATGGCTAAGTGGGGAATGCAGGCTATGCCCCGTTCATCAAAGAAGGTCTAGTTGCTTGAAAGGGATAGAAAAAGCTGCCAGCGAGTGATACCTATGGAGACTTTATTCTTGTTTCCTAGCAGAGACAACAGGCATTGGTGAGGTTTAGCACAGACCTCTGCAAAATTATTTTAGTATACTGTACTGCCAAATTGTCAATAGAAGTAGAAGAGCGTCTCTCATATAAAATGGACTTAATGCACAAACTGTATGGTGTGGAGACAAGTTCAGCCAGCTCAGAAATTGTTACATGCACTAGGGAGTGGACAGCTTTCTCTTTAGAGCTGTGACCACTGTTGCATGCAGGAGCGTGATGGAGTGGGTGTTTTCCAAATGACTGGAGCACTCTTGAAAGTGAAAGCTCAGACAGTTCTCCTTCAAGCAACTTGTACAGATTAATTCTAGGAAAAAGCAGATAGCTCAAACTGACCTGCTTCTAATGACTGGAGGGGTGATATCAGGAGAAATTAAGAAAAAGCTAGCATTTAACAGTGTCATCCCAGTCCCAAGTGCTCATAAATACCTTTGGAGATGCACTTTCAGCATCTTTCAGAGACATTGTCATCATGCTTTCTGTGAAATCTCTGAAACTCCATCCCAGTCACCAAAATAATGTCACTTAGAAAAGATATGTTTTTAAATATTTCAATAGCTCATGTGCAATATTTCTAAAGATAAATGACACAGAAAACACAGTTCATTCTCCTTCCCTGTAAAGGAGTGAGTAAATAATACTCATCATTAACACACAATACAAAACAAAGTAAAATTGCAGAACATCGTAGCTGCTTAATTTTTTTGTTTTCTGAACAGTTTTAGTATTGTGGGTTGAACCTAAAATTGAAAAGCTAGTGCTTTGATAGTTTTCCAGTTTTGAAAAGGACACTAGTAACTATTTTTACATCATTTCCAAGAGTGCATGGGTGCTGTCACTGGAGTTCACAGGATCACGCAATAGTAAGTGTTGAAAGGAACCTCTGGACATCACCTGGTTCAATCCCCTACATCCTACATCATAAGGATATTAAACAAATATGTAATTCATACCGTCAGGAAAACCTTGCATTTTTTGGAATTTGAACCAATATCATGACCTTACCCACTGGGAAATTTTATAGCAAGAGTAAACTGTTTTAATAATGTTTATACAACCTTCTCCCTCCTATCAATTAATTTTACCAGGCCAAATTCTAAGGAGATCTAATTCTGACCAGGTTTTCCTATGCAACCTTCTAAACTCTCTTCCTAAAAGTTCTTGCACTCCTGAATGGTCAAAACAAAGTAATTTGGATCATAATTTATGTGTTTATAGTACCCATGAGCCGTATTTCTCCTTTTGTTTGAAATATCTTACCAATCTTATGAATCTTTTATGTTATCTTTTATTGTACTGCATTTACATGCTTATAAGTTTCAGATTTTAAATTAATAAAGGTCGTAAAAACACACTACCAAGTAATATATCAGAAAGTAGTTAATACTTTTTGTAACTTAAATCTTGTGAAATCAACTAGGCTCAGCTTTTCAAATAAATATATTCTCTACCTAATGTGTAGTGATATTGTTAGGAAGACTTGTATCCACCTTCAGCATCCAACCCAAATGCTCTGAAGTTAGTAGAAAGACCCCATGTTGATGGCAGCGAGCTATGGTTCAGCCTGTCATTGCTGGAGAGCAATAAATCCACCCGAGCAGATGTGTCTGAATCGGGAGACCAAGCATCTATAAGGACCTCTCCATCTGGTTCTCCACAGTAGACATTCCTTCATCTTGTCTCTTTTTCACAAGGAACATCAGTGTTATCCATGGTTGTCACTTTGTACTTTGTTTTACGATCCCTTTATAGAGTGGCTCATATGCTAAAGCCAGGCTGAAAGTAACCACGTGTGTTTGACTTCACTCAGCAGTGTGAGAGTATGAATCCTCTAAGGCATCACCTTAGAAACTACTACTGAGTAATTAATCTATAATAGTGTAACTGGCAAGCAAATAGCTTAAACAAAGGAATTTGCAGTTACATGTCCAGAAAACAGTGAATGATTTATTATTTTACTTATAGATGAAAGCAAATAATCTCTGACTTGACAATAAGTTACCTAGTTGGAATAGGAGATGCTTTAGAACCAAAAGAAACCTTCTTATCATTTCCATCCAGTCAAGAGCCCAAACTTACATCAGAAAATAATTAAAGAAATACCAAAGACTGGAGCCAATTTGGTTGAGAATGGACAGGTGCTGAACGGTTTATTATCAGGTAAGGTACTGTTGTCTGTTGAGTTATTGTATTTGTTACTGACTTTATGCTTTGAAAGAAGTAAACCATAAGCTCTAGAAGTCCAGAGTGGAAGCTATCTGAACTATTTTTGGTCACAGTAAACAATTTCCAAGTCTCTGTATGTATCTGTTGTCTCACTGAGCCCTTCTTCTGTCTTTAAGGCCTGACTATGGCCCAGAAAGCATTGTTTCACCAGTTGGATTAAATGAATGCAAAAGGACTGCATATAAAATGATTATATCATCCAAGAGGACTTACCCCTGATAGTGTTCAGGCTGCCCAGTAAATGTAGCAGCCCACAATGGGGTACTCCTCCTGGCTAAGCCATTCCTCTGAACTTATGGAGTGTCTGTGGAAGTAAGCTTGTGACAGTATGACAAGGAAAATCTGAATTTACATAATTAATGTAAACATTTTTTATTTTTAAGCAGCAGGTTCCTTGTCAGTCTTTGCATCCTGGTCTCAGGACAAGAAGTACTGGTGGAGATGCAATGCATTGACTACCCAAGGCTCTGAAAACACTCTCCACACAACCCATGTCCTTATAAGAGACACAAATTACTATGGCTTGTGTGCATCTGCGCACAGCATGGGGCTTGGGGTATTTAATTTGGGTTATATACACAACATTTACACTGGGTATCACTGAAATAAAGTGGATGTCAGTCCTAGTGAAACTGACTGTCGAAGGCTGGTTAACAGATTATCTGGACCACAGTGAATCAGTACCTGAGGTGGTAAACATTCCTTGCATTTATTTACTTTAGTTCTCTTACTCTTATATTGATCTCTACTTGTAGTTTTGCATTTGTGGTCCTTAAATTTGTGGAATGATTGCATAATTTTTTCCCCACTTTCTTAGCTGATATGTTGAATAAGGCCGTACACTACTCCTCTTTTTAGTAAGATTTTCTCATTTTATCAGCTATGAAATAGGGAAGTGGTGAATCTGCTAGGCCTTGCCAGCAGTCATTTAAGATCCTGTGACTTCCGTGTTCATTTGACACCAGCGCAGTTGAAATTGTCATGAAAGTAGAGTTGACTTACATACAAAATACATTCTCTAGTGATCAACCAGCTGAATGTTCAAAGCGGGTCTGCTGAATCTGAGACATTCAGGAAGGAAAAAGCACAGAGAAAACGATAGTTCTTATTCAGTTTTGTTCATCTGGGTTTTCTCTGTTCAAACTACATGTTTTGCCTTTTCATCTCAGGGTAGGCAGAAAGTTTATTTTGATGATGAGTACCTTGTTGCAGATACTGGTTAGTATAGACAGGGCAATTATCACTAAGAAAACTCAGCCAGTGTTAACAGTCCCAAGCAAGTTCTGATTTACATGAGCTGGTGACCTCCAAAAAGTGCCCTCAGTCACTACCATTGATGTAAAGTCCATTAAAGCTCGAAGTTCAAGGACCTTTTTCATTCTCTCTGTATGACTTGTGACACTGCAGAACAGAAACAGGAATGTGGCTATCATCTGGATTTCATTTCATAATCTATATATCCCAGCACAAATAGTCACAACCAAGAAATCCATTACAAATTCATGGCCTGTAGAGCTTCACTGTTGAACTGACAACATTTATCACGAGCTCTTTGCAAAATCATATGAGATTTCATAACAGGTGTCCACTTCGCACAGGTCATCACCACTGTGGCCTGTGTCAAAATCCATTATACAATAGCTGAAAGCTCTACATACGTGTTGCCAGCTACCTCCTTTTGCAATGTGTGGTGGAATGCAGTGAGAGACAAGCAGGAGACACAAAGTTTAGATCTGAACTTTCCTTTGCATCTGAATTTCATCCTCAAAGGTGAAAATGAGATGGCGCACTGAATGCAGCGTTCTATTTTCAGTCAGCCTTCTGTTCTGATAGAGATTTTTTTTTTTAAAAGTACTATTAAAAATAGTACCATGAGCATGGAGTTTAAATAAAATCCAACACATTATATTATTCTTTATTTGCCACTTTTAAGCAAAACATAACCATATAAAATTCTACTCATTCTTCCTGAATTTTGTTCCAGTCTTGTCAGACTGGGCTGACTTGATGTGTAATGAGTCTCTTATCTGACATTTCCTGTTGTCCCCAGTGGTTGTAAAATCATTACTCCTGAGAAAACAAAGTTTACATGTTGATAAGTGGTGAAGGGAAGAATAAGGCTGTGATGAGAAACTGCAGCTACTCTTCTCACTTCGCTCTCATGCTCTGTCTCCAACAGGAATAATTCACATTCTTGCAATTTAGAGAAAAGTTTCCAAGTCCTCTATTTGGGAACATATTTCAGTTTCTCCTGGGAGGTGAAAGCAGTTTGCTGTGAAATGCTTCAGACTCTCACAGTGACTGATTTTCTGCTTCCTTCTCTTGGGGTAGAATCAATGACAGTGGGGTAGGTTCCAAAAAATTTATTGGAATAGGAAAAAAAAAAAGACAAAAATAGTTGAACCCATTTAATAGCTGTGATATCATTTTACTGGCTTCCCCTGTCTGCAGGGCATATGTCAGTGGTTGATTTTGTGCTTGGAGCACCAAAGGAATGGTCTTTAAAGGCTTTTTCCATCCCAGTATCAAAAAGAGCACCCCAGAGACAGCTGTCCCTGATGTGATTAACCACTGAAATGGTACTTGCAAACAGGGTGATGAAAACCTCTGAAGTCTGCAATAAAGTGACGAGGCCCAAAGTCACCTTGAGACAGGGAAAAAAAGATTCCTAGAATTTGGAGAAAATATGTGCATTATTTATATGAAATATAATCAAATAATATATTAAAAGTAACATTGGAAAACATCTTTATTACACTGAGGAGCTTTTTAAAAAATGGATGATTTTAAATGAATTAGCTTAAAAGGGGGATATAAACAGTGCTTAGGTTCTGAAGACAGGAACATCAATTCATTTTTTTCAGGTTCTTAATGTACACATGTACTTGCATTGCATTGCCTGTGCAAGAAAATGATTTGCTAAATTAGCAAACCTTGCTCTGTCAAATCCAGTTTTCACATCTTAACTTGCAGTGATGGTCTTTCCCAATTGGACTCGCATCATCTCCTATTACCACAGACATCAAGGAAATATGTTTTGGAGTATACCATGGCGTTCAAAAGGCTTTGGCTTTCTCAGACCAGTAAAACTCCCAAGTGAAAGTATTTTTCCACCACCCACCACAGACTGAAAACAACACTCTACACCTTTGAGAGCTTCAGGTGTGCCTAATTGTTGTTGGGTCGTAGAGAAGAGGAGGGACCCCTATCAAAATTTGGAGATGAAAAAAAATTCTCTGACAAATGATGAAGCTTAAGGAAAAGTCAGTTCTGGTGATTCATGGTGTAAATATCTGAGTACCACTAAAAATGTACCTATCCATTTTTTCCATGATATAAAGAGCAGACAACAAGCAGTTTCCATTATTCTGCCTCAGGCATCTTGCAAAGAAAAAGCTTTCTTTCTTAAAAACGTGTCTGTTTGAATGTTATTTTGGAAAACAAATATTATCTGCACACCTACCCCGCCCAGCTTAATGGATCCTCTGTCAGTGAACCTGACATTTAACACCAACTAATTTTGGAAATTCCAGTTATCCGCATCACAAACAAACCAAGCTAAAAGATCCCAAAACCTCTACTATTTAGCAGAAATGAAGCCTTTCTGCTTCTCCCTGTCCTTGTTGCTTCCTTTGGCTGTAGCACAACAAAGGATCTAGAATCTCTGCTGCCCCACTGCTCTGCAGACCAAACCCCATCCGAAGAGCTCGGGCAGTGACCCACGGACCATTCTCCTGCTGGCAGCAGCTCCGTGACACCCTGCCATTCCTCCTACCCCAGACAGAAAAAAGAATTGCTTTCCATACCTCAAGCAGGCGGAGGCAGTCAGTTTGAATAGCTGTAGTTCCTCAGCGTAGGTGAGAAAAAAAGGAAGAGAAGAACCAAAAATAGCACCTTTTCTGAGAGCGTGCAGGGCTTGATTCTTCCCCAGCGCGCTCTATCAACCCCGCTCCACAAAATGGCAGCTGGCTGGCAGGCAGCAGCCGCCAAGAAAGATGAGGTGGTACTCCCTGGAAAATTAAATAACTGGTATGGAGCTGCAAATCCTGCAGTGCTGGCTCCCAAAATGTTGGCTCAGGGTGGGGCGAGGTGTGGAGGGAGTGTTGTCATGCAGGGCTGGATAGCCTCAGGGACATTTGCACGGGAAAGGAAGGAGATGTGGAGCTGGGATAGGATCATGTAGGTTCTGCTCTGAAGTCTTGCAGCCCAATGCTTTTAGAGCAGTACATTTTCCCTGCTCCAGCTCCTGAACAAAGCAAATTAATGAAGTGCCATTAGTTGACTACTTAATGTTTCAAGCATTTTCCCACCTTACACGTATTTTTTTAAAGAAAATCTCAGACACTACCGAAAAGCACACTAAACTTTTACCTACTTTTTGAGCAAATGAAAAGTGCAAAGGGCGAGGGAGAGAAAAGCAAAAACATTTTCAGTTCTGTTTGTGTTTTAATTAAATGTAATGGGTCTGTTTCCAAGATTTACACCAATCTCTTTTTCAAAGTGGAAAATGGTGCAAATTTCACAAATTCTCTCTTAAAATGACCCTGAAATTAATAAGCCTGTGATGTTGATGAAGTGTTACAGATTTTTATTAGGCAGGATCTGAACAGCTTTTATTTCATGCTCCTATGTCTTCATACCTGTGTTGGGTGCAGCTCTCAATGTGAAACTCTGAACTCAGTAATTATAGCTAAAATTTGTGACAGAAGGTTTTAAATTTCAGAGCAAAAAAGAAGCACAGAAATATACCACAGCTATATGAAAGACACAGTCATTTTGGGTTTGCTTGAGAAATCCCAATGAAAAGATGAAATTGCACTTGGGTTAAAAAAAAAAAAAAAGAAAAAAGAAAAAAAGTAGGAGCAGAATTTGGCCCTGGTTCTTGGAAAATCTGCCCTTAATTTAGCTGAGAATAAGTATGCCTCCTTCCTAAATGAATGGGGTATGGCAAATTTGCTAGTGTGAGAAGAAGCTTGTATAACATTTTAGCTACTGGGCAATATATTCTCTGCTTAAAAAAAAATCTTACAGTGCCTCCTTAAGTGCAAACAGAGGTAGCCAGCAGACAGTGTACAACATGTGTAACTCTGGGCACTGAGAACTTTGTGAGTCTGCCAAAAACTCATCTCATTAGTGCACTTTGCAGCTGTAGAACAACCGTTTGGCTGAAATGATGTAGACTGAATATAAAACCATGTCCTGGAGGTGAAAGGCCCAGTGGAGGGAGTATGCTAGAACTCCATGCACTAGAATGATGTTCTAGGAATTCCCTGGTCAGGGTGCAAAAATTCATCTGCACATCTTGATACCCAGCTTTGACAGGAAAAGGTATATCCTCTGCAATGAGATCTTTCTTTGCAGCTAGCTCAGTCCTGGAGCTGTGAGGCTGGAACAGTACATCTTTTATACATAACACTCACAGACCTGATATACTTGCATCGAGAAGGAAATTAAGACAGCTGCCTGTCCCGTAGGAGCACAAATTAAATGCTGAAGCCCAATACATTTATGCAATGTTTTATACACCTCCAAAACACAAAAGCTGTCAAGTCACAATTTTGGTGTATTTTTGAATTGTTTCTCACACACTGTCAGGGTTTCATGCACCATTCTTTACATTTAAAGAAAGCAACACAGACTGATTTCTGACATGCACCCTCCTATCACATCTATCAGTGCAGTACAGTGAGTGTTAAATGAATGTCACCACAGAGCCTCTCTCTCTCTCTCTCTCAAGTTTTAAATTTCCCTTGCTAGTGTAAAACTTAATGAAAGCCCTGGAGTATACAATAGCATTTTGAAAACAGGAATTTGTGACTGCTGTGAATCATCACTCACAGCAGGGACCCAGAAATGTGAATTGTGGGAGGAACAGGCTCAGTCCCCCTCTCTTTTTTACTGGGAATTTATTACAGGCGTGTCATTATTTACAATGCACCATTCACATCCTCTAAAGAGCCAATAAACTGGCTGCTGAATATGCATTTTGCTCTGTGGTGAACACAGATGTTTCCAGCTAATATCCATTTCATTTAATTTCTTTTCTTTAAAAAAAAAAAAAAATCTATCTTGCTATTTCTGTAGCAGCTGGGTAACTATTTGCCAGTCTTTGGTTTGGGAATCACTCCTCATATTTATTATAGTTGGTGCCATTTGTGTTGCACAAAGTGGAGATCTGTCCATATTACCAGTCTCTGCCTGTGTTTGCAAGGGTACCAAATGCAGTTGCTAAAATTCTCTCACAGTTTAAAGAAAAGACCGCTTGAGGATTCAGCATAGGTTCAGATTTCACTAATGATATGTGGCAAAAATAGTGTCAGATGTTTTTGTGTTCCAAGGGTACATCAGAAACCCCTGGTGTTCGAGGGGGATTTGTTTTGATTTTGCATTCCTGTGAGTAAAATATATTGTTGATTCACAACTGACAGGTTGGTGGTCATTAATTTACAGTCCCTTCATGTATTAGTAAGAGAAGGCATAGGGAATGATGGTGAACTGCAGAAGGTTTGTAAGTTCAACTCAGATAATCATTCCTAACTTTAGATACTTATCTCTGCTAGCACCATCCCCTGGGATTGCAAAACTGGTCTGTCATTTCTGTGAAAAAAGAGTCTCCTGAGGTCTTAGTTTCCTGCATCTTGTCCAGCTGGAATCTGAAAGTTCAAAGGTAACTAATAAATACATTTTTGATTATCATCATCATTATTATTCACAGTCCTATAGCAATTTTTTAAAGCCCCACAAGAGCTGCGGTTTTACACAGTTTGAATACGGATAATGGCTGAGGAGGTGGCAAAGAGGGGCTCACGTTTTATCCAAATCAGATTGTTCAAACTACATTGCTATTCTATAAATTCCTCCCCTCCTTGTGGTGTGGAAGGCAGTGTTATTGGGAATCACCAGATGGCTGGTTACAGATGGTGTTATACATTCTATCTTCAATTAGCTCTTGAAGAAGTGCTTATTGTTAGCTGTGGTGCAGTTCTTCCTCCCCACAAAAATACTACTGCTAAGACCTGCCCTGCCTGAACCTCTCTGACAAGCAAAGTACTTTTAGATGTGAGCGTGTGAGAAAGACTTCTCAAAATTGCTCCCATGAGAGGGCACTGAAAACCCAATGCAAGTGAATGACTGTGAGCGAGCAGCTCCCTGAATTTTTACCTGCTACCTACAGGTTATATCCAGCTGAGGAAATAAAATGCTGTTTGGGTCTAGAGTGTGGGAGGTGAGCAAGGCCTTGCGAAAGCAGAAGGAAAAGAACCTAGTGACTGTTGCAGGGTGACAAATCACGCCCTGCTCTCCCACTCTGGTCTCCCCGCTGCCCCTCCGTATGCAAGGTCAGCACTGTCCTCTGCCAGAGGCTGTGAACCCCTGCTGAGTGGCTGGGGGAAGAGGCAGGAAGACTGGAGACATCAGCCGGTGCATTCATGCTTCTGACTCACAGGAAGGGCATCTGAATGAGTTAAGATGAGGCAATTCTACTTGGAACACCATGCTTGGAGACACTGTCGGCATGACAAAGAGGGGGACTTGCAGTCCCCATTGCAGTGGTTGGAAGATCAGGTTAGAGTATAAATGGTAAAATTCTCCTTTTAAAGAGCTGGGGTCACTGTTCTTTTTATTGGACTGTTTTATCAAGCTTTTGAGGGGTCAGTCTACTTGTAAAGACCTAAATCAGAAGTCTCCTAGTATTTCCATGTAGATTCCTGTATGTAAGAGATAGGTATGGAAGGGACCCCAGTTAGTCTTTATATTGGACCAAGATCTTACCTCCTCTATGCTTAATAAAAACATTAACCCCTGTAGCTGCAGACTGGTTGCAAGGTGCAGAATTAGGTTTTTTGAATCAGAAAAATATCTCTCAATGCATATTAATTCAGTATGGATTTCCCACACAGGAAAGAATTTTTTTCTCATAATAATTTGAAATGAACAAATGTTGAGGTTATTAGATAGACTCAGCAAGGGCCAGTTGCTCCTTTAAGAAAAAGGCAGGAATCCTCCATTGTCTTTGAGAACTGGGTCAGATGACAACATCTGCCAAAGTCTGACAGCAGGAGAAAGGTGGACACAAGTCTCAGTCTCCCATGCTGCAGTACAGGCTGAATGAGCAGACCTACATACCTGTGAGAAGAGGTCCTCATCTACCAGGGCCTGGGCTCTCTCTCATGCACCAAAGTGACTAAATCTTGGTCTTTCAGTGATATTCATGTGCATGGGATCTTATAAAAATGGGGGTTCTAAGATGCTTAATCATAGACTTCAATAACAGCAAATAACCAGGTGTGGAAATTAAATACTACATGTGCAGAACAGTCCCTAAATATGTATTTAAAAGCCAATAAAAGCTTTACAAGTCCCCTGGTGCTTGTATAAACTGGCTCAACAGCTTCCACCTCCCTGGAGCCCTGTCATGGTGGCAGACACAGTGGGTTTCCCTTTGCTTCCCCAGGGCAGAGGGTTGGAAGGGGCATGGCCACCACCTGCTGCACAGCAGGTGCCAGTTCAGCTGGTGCAGGCTTGGGAGGTCACTGGTCTTTGGGGCTGTGGTATGAGGAAGGGAATCCAGAGTGTCCTCTGTGGAAGCTAAGTGAAACAGTGGGTGAAGGCTGCAGCCAGTAGTAAGCAGATGCCAAAGCTGCTGGAGAAAAAGTAATGGAGCCTTCTGCTCTATTTCTCTCTCTCATCTTATGGGGAGGGGGGGTGGGAGCCATTAAAATTCAAAACAAGGTTTAAAACCTCATTCCTTCTTTAAACAAGGTGTGCTGTTCTTCCTTTCTGCTTCATTATTCTTCTTTTCAGGCTGCTACCTCAGACTTCAGAGTGATCTTCTCAACCTTTGCAGGAGTGGAGATCTTTAAGATTTTCCCCCAGTCTTTAAATGAATTTGAATTGAGTTTTATCCTCATAGTCAAACTTCTCAGTTATGATTTAGTGAATTCTTGGATCTTGCTTACAAACAAGCAAATATTTTCATGCTTTTTCCTTGGTTGTACTTGATTATCTCAGACCTTCTTCCCTTCTAGCCTTTTCCCTCCCTCAAATCTGTCATTTTTCTGCTTTCCTCTTTCTCTTGAGCAAATCTCACACAGGGACACAGGTAAGAAGGAAATCACTGAAAAGAGAAGGATTTGAGGTTCAACGAAATCATGCAGACAACAGTGGTCAATACAAAAGAGGGGACAAAGGTGGAAAATTATTCTGTATGTGTAAATAAGTAAAATTCACGTGGGCTACCCTTCATAGCAACCCCATGCTCAGTGCTGGTTTTGGTGGCTGGCTTTTTGTCTGTTTTCTATCCCCAGTTTTCTGCTGTGCTGTGCTCTTCTGTGCAGCACTGCCCTGCACAAAGCCTACATCCCTCTTACCCACTGGAAGCAAACACCAAGGAAGGTGAGACAAAGCCAACTCAAGGGAAGCAAGATATTGTAACACAAGTCACTCTACTTGTTCTGATTTTGCACAGCTTTCATAATTTGTCTCTATTTTTATTCAATCTAAGTTGAAGATATAGACATAAAGTTAGCAAAACTGTTCATTTTAGACAACTGCCTAAAGGCCTTATCCAAGCTCACTGAAATCAATGGAAAAAATTCCATTTGCAACAAGGGACTTTAGGATAGTTTCTAAATATTTATTTATAGGAGACAACTGCTCTTTCAGGTAGCTAGTACACATTTCACAAACTTCCTTGAGGGCCTTTTAAACCAAAACAATGACAGAGAATAAAAAACTTCAAATAAGATTAAGGTTATATGCATTACATTTTCAGTACCACTCTGTAATTCAAAGGTTGCTATCTATGCTCTGGGCACAGTTTGGGACATTTTCCTTCCTTTTTGTAAAGGAAAAGAGACATGAAGGATTGATTTAGCAACAGTTTTAACTCTCAAAGTCTTGTTCTCTTTGTTTGCTGTCCACTCTTTACCTTGTTTACTCATAATATGCTCATAGAGAATACACATGGGTATAGGGCTTAACATGGTATGTAGAATATGGTAGAAGATCACATCATGCTTTCCATCTCTCGACCTGTCAGTGAATGGAATAAAAATTAAAAAACATTGGCATTGTCTTTAAGGGAAAAGGCTGATAGATCTTCATTACATCACACTGGATAATATTGTTTTATACAATTAAAGAGTGCCATAACAACCCTTCCTACCAAGGAGCCCTGGCTTATTTCATTCCCTGTGGCCAGCAGTGTTTAATAAGTACAAAATACATGGTTTAAGTAGTACCCTCCAGCCTGTGCACTGTAATATTGCCAATAATGTATAGAAAAGGGCAAGGAGAATGTGTGTGAGGGGTTTGCATGTGTGTTGTGTATGCCACAGCAGGAGCATGTTCCATACAGACAGAGGTCGTCCAGCACAATACACTGGGGCTGCACTTAACTCAGCATCTCTCTGAAGCAAAACCAGGCACAAACCCTAATTAAACCCAGGGTGTGAATCCCTGGAGGGCAGTGATAGAAGGGTCTGTGTACTAATCCAGCCCGTGCTGACTAACAGCAGCGCTGCACAATCACTGCCGTATGAATATATTCTTCTGGCAGCTGCATGCAAACGGCAGTCTTTGCCATTCTGATGACTTTTCATTTTTATGACACTGTGTTTTAGCTTCAGGTGCAAGTGTGAGACTCCCACTTAAGTGGCTGTTCTGATTATTTTAAGTAGTCACTAATCAAAATGCTGAACAGAGGGGGCCTGGGGAGAAGGGGGAAAGGGATGGAGGTAAGAGATGTAAAGGAATGTGTGAGGGTTAGAAGGGGAGGGAGAAGGGCTTTGCATCTGATTTTCCTAAGCAGGGCAATTTCTTTAGTGAGGAAGGTGAGCCTGTCACTACTTGGCCCCTGTCTTCTGCAAGTACTTTAACTTCTCAGCAACCCAAATGATGATTATAGGGAAGGGGAAATGTCTGCAGCAACAGCAGAAGCAATGGCAGAGAAATGCATTGTGAAAAATCAGTTTTAATAAAGCCCCAGCACTGACCTTGGAAACATAAGTATTTTTATTATTGACTTCAGAATGAGGTTATTTGTTAAAAAAAATAAAAAAAGGAAAAAAAAAGAAAAAAGGAAAAAAAAAGAAAAAAGGAAAAAAAGAAAAAAGGAAAAAAAGAAAAAAGGAAACAAGAAAAAATACAAAAGGAAAGAAAAAGAAAGAAAAAAAGAAAGAAAGAAAAAGAAAGAAAGAAAAGAAAGAAAGAAAGAAAAAGAAAGAAAGAAAGAAAGAAAAAAAAAATAAAGTCTTTCTGTTCTTGTCTTGAGACCGGAGGAAAAAAATAACTAAAATTAGAGAAACTGGAGATATAAACGCAGTGAGTAGAATAAAGGAAAATACCTCTGGGGTGTTCATCTGCCATAGTAGTCATTTCATATCTCATCTGTTATATGAATGTGATAGCTCTTTCCCGTTTTGATAGGATCATTATGTAGACTCCACAGATTCAATTCCATTTACAAGTCAATGGTGTGAGATTTTATGACAATTCTTTTTACTGGGTTGATTCTGGATGATCTTCCTCTACCGAAAAAGAAAAAAAAAAGGAAAAAAAAAATGGAGAAGAGGACAGTGTAATTTTGATGCTGACACGTGAGTGTTCTGGATGCACCAGACATTACTGTGACAGATCTAATAATGCTGTCCTATCACAAATGTGCCCAGGTGTTCTTGAGCCTCAGTGTCAATGCTGCCAACATTTGAAGAGGTCTATGCTGAATGGAGATCTGTTGCTGGGGAGGAAAGAGTTGCTCTGGGCAGAAAGGGTAGCTGGTGTCAGCTGAACTCGTAGGTAATACACCACACAGATGATTTACTTGTTATTGTGCTCAGGTCCCTCATTCTAGTGCTTCCCTCAGCCCTCCAGTAGGGTATCTCCAGCCTGGAACTCCATAGAGCCCATGGAGTGGTGGTGAGCATATAACCAAGCTCCACAGAGGGAGAAGTGCTCTTCTCTGAGTTTATACTGCACCTACAGCAACTGATCTGAGTCCCAATGTAGGCTAGTAAATAGGTGCATGGAAAACCTACGTTATGGCAATGGTGTGTATATAGGTCCATGGTATCCATATCAATACATTCTGCTGGAATTTTGCCTTTTCCTGACTGTAAACAGAAGTTTTGTAGAAGGTGTGTGTCACAAACCTTTAGGGTTAAAATGAAACCCCATGTTTTGTGTCATATAAGTGAATGAGGTGGATTGGTGAGGGATTGGACAGTTAATATTGTCCATATAGGTACATGCTCACAGTGAAATCCCCTTTGCTTGGAATGCCATTTCTTTGTTTATTGTCAAGCTCCATTCTGTCACAAGCAGGACCCACTAGAGTCCCCTTTCAACGCCAAGAGCAGCACAGGAAAGGAAAGTACTCATGTATTTAACACAGGAGGAGCTTAAAAAGGAAATAATCTTCTGTGTGGGGCAATGTCAAGTCAGGTAAAAAACCCAAAAACCTCTTGATGTCCTTTCTGACTGTACCTTTCTGTACCCTGCAGAATATAAAGAAAGAAAGGGGCATGAATGCTTGTGCAAAGCAAGACCCTACCAGCTTTCTGCAAGTGAATTTTTGTAAGGGCATGTCTTCATGCTATGATAAATAGCTTCTGTGGAAATGTTTTACTGTTTCAGTGCATGTTCCAATCATGCCTAATATGTGTGTGTCCATTCAGAGCCTCCTGGAAATAGGAGCTGTTTCTCCAGCCCCTCCCTCAACCATCTCTCCTACAAGCAAAGGTCTGTCCCCTAGATTAGGGGTTGGAGCACATGCTCAAGGACTCACACTCTGTCACAGGGCTGACTCCAGCTCAAATACCCTCCTGCAGAAGAGGCTTGACTTCCCCAAAAGAAGGGGGAAAGGGCACTGAATAAACAAAGAAGGGGGGAAAATGTCAGTGATTCTCTAACCCTTGGTTAAAGCATTTGGCAGGATGAAAAGTAGACCTAGGGACTAGTCTCCATGATAATTAATCCTTACAGAGTAACTGGATAAACCATTTCCTACTGGTTCCTGTCTCAGCATGTCAGCTTGTGAAAAGGCACTCTCAGGCAGCAGACTTTTCTGATTTTGAAGGGGAGCCTAAATGCATAATTTAGGGGTTTAACTCTGCCTTACAAAGAAGGTGTATAAGGGTGAGGCTGCACAATGCTCATCATTAGTCATTGGTGATTTAACCTTGGGAATGTCTACCTCAGCCACAAAAATTTATGAGGATATCAACATTAGGAGACTCCAGTAAAACCCCACAAAGTTTTGATGAATTTAGAGAAGGGCTGAGACCCTTTGCAATGTTTCCCCAAACAACACTGTTTGCCACAAATCCTGTAGGACCCATTACACACCAAAACACCTCATGCCCTCATGAGATACAATACCATAAAAGTGAATCTAGCAGCTGCTATTGATTAAGCCAAGTCATTGCTTCCATGCCTATTCCCATGTGGGTTTATCAGACATTTATGTCACATATAATGTTGCTTCTCCTGGGTTCATGACTGCCCAGAACACACATTTTACTTGAGCTCCTTCTCAGCCCCAAATCTCAGTGGACCTCCTCCAGTCAGGCAGAATTCATACACACAGCCATGCTTTGAGCTACTGGCAAAGGGGAGGATGACAGTGCCACACTCAGCTCCCTCCTCCTCTGACAGATTTTTGGACTATTTGAACCAGCTTCCTCTTCTGTAGCAAAAAAAAAAAAACACCAAAAAAACCCCAAAAACCCAAGAAAACAAAAAAAAACACCACAGAAGGGATGAACTAGCCAGTCATTTGCAATGCTCTTTGGTGAAGCTAAGTCACTTCATAAATCTAAGATACAAGTATGATAGATGAATTATTTACTAATAGGAAGCCCTATCCCCCTCCAAATTAAAGTACACCAGAAAACTGGAAACTGCTTGAGAAAGAAAGATACCGCAAGAAACCCACCCAGCTACAGACATCTTTGGGAACATATGTAAAGCATGTCTTGCATCTTATGTTCCTACATAAGAGGTAAATACTTTGATTTGCTCTTTTATTAGTCATAAGCATGTACCTGGAAGGCTTTCTCTATTGTTGTAGCTCACTGATGGCCTGTTTCCTGTTTCCATAGGGGTAGGGAAAGTCTTGGCATCTGGTGACCAATGAGACACAACAACCATATCCAGCATTCCTCTTAAGTCTCCCTTTTCTGGTCATAACAAATGCACTGAATTCCATGCAATTAGGCCAAAAGGAGGTGTTTCTTTTTTTCTTTCTTTCTTTTCAACATAGATTATGTGCTGTAACATGGCATTTTAAGTCATCAACGCTTTAACTTAAATAATTATGTTTTACAGTGAGAGGGTTTTGTTTTACCTCAGTCAATTAATAATAAGCCATACTCAAATTTAATAAGTGTAATGAGAAACTCTTGTTTGATTTTTTTGAAGTCACGTGCCAGGGTAAAAGATGGAACAGGCTATTCTTTTTGACTGGTGCACGAGGTCAATGGCAAACCAGTATGGCTCAAGGGTGGTGTCTGTCAGCTTGGTTTCCAGACTGTGCCCTAAATGTTTGAAAATTTTAGAGAAATCCAAAAGCTACAGGAAAATATATTCTCAGCCAATGTGGTAATTGTCAATAGGGACAAAAAAAACCTTTGAATCTTTGTCTGTGTGTGTGTATATATATATATATATATTCCTTTTTTTCCTTTTCCTTACATACTGTGTTTTTCATTACATGTACACATCTTATTTGATCCGATGTTGTTGTTAACATCCTTGAGTGTAACCAGTATTTCTGCACTGCCCCAGCTTCAAGCCTAAGGAAAAGGTTCTCCATGGCAGATACAGACACCTTGGCTGTCTCCAGGGCTTCAGGTCCTCTTTCCCTTAGTAAGCCTTGGACAACCTAAAGAAGGTTCCTCTGTTTCTCCAACTTGTCAGCACATGGGAAAAACTGAGGCTACAGTTACAGCTCTAGAAGGGCTGCTATGCATTTCTTCAAAAGCCTTCCCTAGTTTATCCCCCTGCAGTTTGCAGGGTAGGTTATGGCTTACTGACTTTACTGGCCACACCAGTGCATTTATGGTTTGTGGCAGCTGCATCCAGGTTATCAGCTCCTGCAGGGGCCACTCCCAGCCTGGTCCTTCAAGGGGTTGAATAGCCACTGAATGCACAGCTCATGGAAAATGTCCATGGGTGGCTGAAAGAGAAGTGCTTATCCTGAGGAGTGGGCATAGTCCTGTTTCCCTGCGTTAGATCCAAAATTAATTCGTATAATTGTTGGAGATGTAATCCCTTGGTGTGGGAAACCACTTAAGTGCATGCTCCAATCTATCCATTTTTAGGAAAGCAGTTTAAACTCTCCTTGTTAGGCAAGTGCTTACATTCCTTTTTCCCTCAATAGAGCAACTTTCCTGAATTAAAGCTTTTAAGCCAGAGTGGTATGCTCACAGCATGTGCCATTCTGCCTGCCTTTGTGAATGTTAGATCTGTACTGCAAATGTGATAATCTTTGTACAAATAAGAACACTACTTTTCAATATGATTTTCAGTTTTTCACTCACTTAACCAGAGAAAATCTTATACCATGCTCTATGCAGATTTAACATTGACAAGCTATCTTCAAACTGCACAGGAAGACACTTGGATAATTTGAAAGAAACTATCTGTTTAATGCATTTTCCTCCTTTTTTTTTCTTCCAAAAAGCAGTTCTAAATTTCCTGAAAATGGATTCACTGTTCAGAACTACTGGGTAGATAATTTCTACAAGAAATGACTGGTCTGTTACTCATGCATGAGTGATTGGCATTAAAAACCTGAGCTGTTTTGATTGGCCATTTCTCCCATAGGGTGATCCTTCCATCTTGCTAAAAGAACCTAGCTCTGAGGTTTAGGTTTCCACTGCAGTCCTCTGTGTTTACATAGTGCACACTTGGCTTTCCTCAAGTATTCTAGTGCTGTTGGGTTAAAATCCACTTGTTGTGAGGAAGAAAAAAGTCTCATTCTCTTGAATGTAAAGTGAGTGTATTTGGGCTATATTACCACTCCAGTTTTAGTCATTAAGCACTGTGTAATCTATGCCTCTGCACCATGTGCCAATCTGCCCAGACTTCTGCAATGAGCAGAGTTTTTGAATGCACTGAAGAGTTATTAGCATGCTTTTTTTATACAATTACAGTGCAGCTGTATACGTCTGTTCCTCTGAGCCAAGCATTTTGTGTGCTAGAGGCTGGCATGTGTTGGAATGATGCAAGTAAAAAAATAAATACAGGAGAGTAATGTCATTGAAAACTGTGACTCTTGGTGTTAAGGTGGGCTCACAAAGAAGCTCAGGTCTCTGAAGATAGATGGGACTGTGGTTGCTGTGCTGCTGGTTTAGAGTTGAAAGATTGCATTAAGAGAGAAAGGAGGAGAGGTTACAAACAAAATTTTAAAAGATAGTTAATGTCCTTCTTAAAAATAAGAACTTTCTGCTTGCAAAATAAGAACCTCATGATAGAGCATCAGCTCAGGACAACTGCTGTGTAGCCAAGGAAGAACTTGAATCCTTTTTCAAACTTTAAGGCTTTAATCTTGCCATTAGCTGACAACGAGTCTAGCCAGCTGCCTGCCTATGAGATACTTTGACAATTCATTTATATTACTGACCTTGACATGCCATTTTTGGCATGATAAGGGTTTGCTTTTGGGGTGGCACTGTCTGATAGGGCTGGCTAGAAAGAAGCTTACAGAACCCTTCCATCAACAGCATCTCTCTGGGACACACGTCTCACTCCAGGGCTCTTTGCCAGCTTCCCTTGCTGCAGACCATAAATGAACGTCTCAATATCCCTACGCACTGTTCCACATCTTTTGCAGATTTCAAATGGACAAACAGGTATTTTTTGAATGCCTTTCACATGAAAGAGGACTAAAGTCTCTTTTTTACCTGAGTTGGAGAGGAAAAAAATCTATTGTGACAGATATATACAGCGTATAGTATTCATGTATGCATGTGTATGTATGTATATGGTGGGAAAAAAGCACAAATCACTTTTCAGCATTTCTAAAACTTCATTTCCACATGCACATTTAAAATTGCTTAAAACCACTATATAAACAGAAAAACAGTGAACCTGAGCCCAGCTGCTGAAATCTCTGAAGTGTCATGATGGGTTCAGTGTAAGAATCTGTACAGGAAGCTATAGGATCATGACAGAAAGGTTGGTTGCTCTTGGAATAGAGCTCTGCTTGCACAAGAGAAACAGTGAGTGAATTATTCTCTCCCTTTCTTTAAAACATTTTTGGTAGCAAGATAGATTTAGACACAAAAATCCTAAAAAAATATATAAGACTCATGATGTGGGGAAGAGATTTTTTTTAAATTTCATTTGGGAATAGCCGAACTCGGAGGCAGTCTATCTGCCTTCCTGTCTGATGGCCCGTATTCTTCACAGCACTCCTGAGGCTGCACTCTCACTGCATATAATTCCTCCCTGGTCCAGTCCTGTGTGCAGCATGTGGACTGCTCTCTGAGGGGAGGGGGATCTGACTTGGCTGGCAGTCAGAGCAGCAGGAGCAATTGCAGATGCTGCTATTTACACTATTTTCACATTCTGAAGAACAAAGAGCAGGAGGCTGCCAACAAATCTTAGAGGCTAAGCCTTTGCCCTACACGCAAGGCACAGCCAATGAATGCCGGCAGAAACATGCAGTGCACCACTTTGTGAGATATTGCATCTCTGTTTTGGTGAAAATGCAGTCAAGATCACTCACCGAGAAAGAAAAGAAAGGTAAAAAAAGGAGTTTCATTGCCCAGGAGTGTCAGCCTTCCAGGAGTGCAAGGCTGAATGAAATATTCCTGTCTCATGTGAATGAGCCATTCCAGGTCTCGGGGATGACTAACCCTTAAAATTCATGGATGTGGTGGTAACAAAGATAGATGTTTATCCACTGCTCTTTAATCTAAGCTAGACGTGAGCCCAAACACAGTTCTTTGTATGAAGAAATGCTGTTTCTGTGCAAAAGCATTCTAGAGATTTGCATTGCACTGCCTGGACAGGTTTTGCCCCGTCCATGGGCTTCCCGTATGGCCTCAGAGAAGTCCATCAGGCTGAGGTTTTCAATAAGATGAAAGAGGTAGCCTCTCAATCTTCCTTAGAAAATCAAGGATGATTCAGGTTTCTCTGAAAAAGCCCAAGATGGATCCTGTTGTGTGCCTTGCCTTTTTTGTTCTCCTGGTCCTGTCTGTTTGCCTTTATTCTCTACTTACGTGGCAAAATGCAGCGTCTGACTGCCTGCACAAGGAGTGTGACTCTTATTTCAGTTAGACCCTCTAGGTGTAAGACACATTAAAAATAATATTAATAATTTCTATCACTTATGACAGACATCTCTGTATCTGTAATATATACACCTTGCATCTTTCATCATTAGAGTGTCAGAAAAGCCATAAGATAAATTTTAGTTTATTAATGAGAATTTATTCAAGTGCTTTTTGATTATTTTTAGCCATCTAAGGATATTTTTGCACATGGACAGACCTCCTTTATCTTCTTTAAATCTAGACTTGGATTCAAAATCAGGTGTAGGAATTGGAATCCAGGTGAGTTTTGGTGGCAGGCATTTGGGTTGCTTCGATTTACCTTTAGAGGACCTCTTCAAAGAATCAAGCTATGGAAGCTGCTAGGGATTCAGCACTGTCTTCCTGCAAAGGAGCAGATTCACAGACTTGGAATAATTTCAGATGTATCTTTAATAATTATTCCTCTACCAGTCTTCTCCTCTGCTTTGCCTAGTGAAAGTGAAACTCTGGCATTTAAAAAACCCCAAAATGTTACAGTTTTAGGGAATTGGCAATCTGGAAGGTCTCCCATCCACAGATGGGAGTGGATCTGTGTGTTAGCTGGGAGAAATCATCAGAGAATAGTTTCATTTTCAGATCCTCCTGACTTGTGGGAGGATTCACAGTAATGTGAAAGAAAAATCAGTTTCAGATAAACAGTGTATCTAAGGACACACGCACAATGGAGTTTTAAACTCTGGGAGTATACAAATAGGCATTCCAGAGGCATTCCTTCCATCTAATTCAGATGAATAAACACCCAGAGCAGGTCTTCTGCATTACAGTACCTGCCTAACACTAGCTCAGACTTCACTGGCAAACACTTTCCCTGGGAACAGCCACAGGCTAATCCTGGATTTGTGTGCCCACAAGGAGTGAATATTGGCTATGCCTCTAGGGGACCCCTTTGGGTTTACTTTAATAAAAGGAAGGAATCTCAAGATTTGATGCAAAGAGCATATCCCAAATGGGCAGAAACACAGGCCTTCAGGCCTTGCACCTTGTGTAGTCTGTTCACTCTGTGCAAAAGGAGTGTAAAGTACTAGCAAGAGCTGCATGTTGCCATTTTACACCAGCACTTTACAGGTGTTGCTAACAAGCTGCAAGGTACAAGATGACAGAGAATAGAGGCTCTTTAACTGTTGCTCAGAGTCTTCTGCTATTTACTAGTTCTGGGACAATTATTTTTCAAGGAAAAGAGAAACAAAGAGAAAAACATAACCCCAACACTGCAAAGAAATCACAAGGTCTTAAAAGCATAGTTTATATTCAAGTAGCACACATGCCTGTGAAACTCAAAGTATGTTTAAAACGTGAATTAATTAATTTCCGAAAAGCAGATTTTTATCAGAGGCATTAAAGAGGAGAGAAAACGCCTTGTAAAGAAGCCAAGGGGTTCATTTATGATGTCCTGCCACATAGTGCAGATGATAAACAAGGCCTTCTGATCACTAACAAGTATGAAAAGTTTGGGGTGAGTTTCACTTAAGCTCTTGTTCCTTAAACCCTGGGCAAACCAGACACTTACTGTAGAGTTACACACACACAGGTACACACACATACACACACACACACACTCATTCCCCGGGGATGGTTACAGGTGGGGGGAAGGTGCTAGAGGCCTTTATTTTCAGATACCCACAGAGTGGTTCTATAAGCAAATGGGCAGATATTCTGGTTAATTTTGGCCATAAAATCTTTTTGAAGAAGCAGAAAAATAAATCAAGCCGGACTGTGTAAAGGGAAAAATTGAAAGAACTTTCATTCCAGAGCTATCCTCCCTTCAAGGCAAGAATCCCTCTTCAAAAGCTCACTGGTTTGCTAGGAAATAAACTGTCTACAGGTCACATCTCCTGTTGCACAACATAAATAACAGATATTTTCCCCAAATACTGGATGGAACTCAAGAGATGCAGCAGCAGTAGGGCCATCTCTGTGCATCCACCCGAGTAACAAGGTGGAAAGATGGTGCCGTGAGAATTAAAGGGCAGCCTGTGAGCAAGGGAGAGGAGGGGTTGAGTGGTTTGTATAAATAAAGGTAGAGCAAACATCTCCTATGTGACAGTGCTGTGACAGTACATGCACTCTCATCTATACACAGGTACCTGTCGGAGCAGCTACTGTAACCATGTTGTAAAATATTCAATGACTCACTGTGAATAACTGTCTCATTTAGAAGAATAATCTGGTGACAAGACCAACATTGTTAAGTTGTGTCAACTTGTTAGGAAAGACATAAAACAAAAATACCACTAACATCCAGGGGCTGGAGGCAATGTCAATAATTTTTTGGAAGTGAGTGACTGGAGGAAAGTGAGGCTGGGCTCCAGCAGCTTAGCACAAGCTCAGTTTGCAGAGAGGAATGTGGTAAATGAGGCCAACCATTTACAAATCAACACCACCCTGATTTACTGGGGCGAACACACCATGACAGAGATCTCCCTGCCACAGATATGAGCAGGTATCTGTCCTTAACTATGAGATGCTATGGAGCCTGTTCTACCTTTCCACACTGCTCTCCCCCAAATGCAAGGGTTTTCTGCTAGAGAAAAGAGTAGGTTACCAAGAGATAGTTTCTTGTCTGACCCCATTCCCAGTTCTCCTGAAGCTGGGATACCCAATTCCAATTTTACACACTTGCTGAAATCTGTTGCACTGCATCAGAGGGAAGAAAGAGGAAAATGTACTGAAAGAGAGTGCATGTACTTCTAAGAGCCTTGCTTGCCTCTTCAGCTATCTCATGGGCTGGATGGACACCTGCAGAGACCAAAATATGGTGGCAGCATGGAGACTTCCAGACTGGGGAACCAACTCAAGAGCAACACATAATATGATGTAATATAACATAATATAATAACTAACATAATATAGTATATAAAATATATACAATAAATACACTTATTGTAATATAACATAAAATAATTTGATATAACACTATGTGATTCTCATTCCCCTCCCAATAAAAATGAGGGGTATGGAGGGGGTGACCAGGCCAGAAGGAAGGTGAGACAATAAGGTCTGGTCTAACTGGTTGCTGCTGCATCTGATTTGACTGCTCTAATTGCCGTGGGTGGTTCAGGCCTTGCCCCTTTCAGCACTGGGACACATCTCTGCAATCTGCTGCTGCCTGCTGCTAGCTCATTTCTCTTTGTGCGCCTGATGCACAGGCTGTTGGCACGCTGGCCAGCTCACACACCTCAATAGCACCTTGTGATTAACAGGCAGAAGCACAAAGACTCCTGGTGTGTTGGCCAGCTTGTACAGCCCACTAGCCTTTGCTCTCCTGTGGCATCGTGCAAAAGCTGCTGAGAGACACAAACTGGCTGTCAGGTGAGGCAAGAAGCAGAGCCAAAATGCCACAGACCATAGAAGAAATAGGAAAAAAGAAAACGGTAGAAGTCAGGGAATTTATTCCTCTTGAATAGTAGTGCCTGAAGTAACCATCATAAGTAATCAGAATCTCAGTACAAATAAGAACCTGTGGAGGTTATTTAGCCCACCTTCTTGCCCAAAGCAAGACCAACTTAAGAACTAGGTCCCGGGTGTTGTCTAGACAAGTTCTGAATGCCTTCAAGGATGGAGGTGGACAAACTGATACAGTGCTCGATCACACTCACCATGAAGAATTTTTAGTGTGCATGTCAGTGGAATTTTTATTGCTGCTGCTTGATTCCATTGCCTCCAATTCCTGTACTGGGAACAGTGTAACCCCTTTTCCTCTACAGCCTTTGACAGGTAGTTAGTGGAGTTATCAAATAGATTCATCCCTCAATCAGGCACCTCATCCCTCAATCCTCTCCTCATGTGATCTGACCAGACTAGTGGTTTTCTGCCAGACTTGCTCCAAATTGTCTATGTCTTTTTTGTGCAACAGAGTCCCAGAATTGGGCACTACTCAGATGGGATCTCTCAAGGGTTGAACAGCAGGAAATAATAACTTCACTTGACCTGGTGGCTACACTCATCCTAATGCATCTTGTCTCCACCTCTCTTGTTCACACCGAACTTGTCCATTGGGATTCCCAGATGCCTTTTTGGAGGTGCCCATGCCAGTCACTCACTCTCCTGTACCACTGCAGTTTTACACCCTTGATGCAGGACTTTGCATTTGCTTTTTTTGAACTTCTTGAGGTTTCTGTCAGTCCCTTTCTGCAGCCTGTTGAGGTTCCTCTAACTGGCAGCCCTGCTCCCAGCCTCCACTGTCAGCTTCTACCACTGCCATCCCCAGCCCTATCCCCACTCTGGTGTTATCCAGGATCTTGACAAAGGTTCACCCCACCTCATTCCATCACTCAGATTGTTAATGAAGACAATAAAGAACACAGTCATCCACAACCTCATCTTCAAAACACCAGACTAGACAGCCCACACAGATTTTATCCACCATGCAATCTTCCTTCCAGTCTATCTTTCCAATTATCTACAGTGACATAATGGAGACAGTGCAAAGGACCATGCTTTATTTAATGTAGATGACATCCACTGCATCCCTTTATCATTTACCAAGCCAATCATCTTAATGTCGTTGTGCTTACTTTCAGGCACAATTTGCCTTTGGTAAATCCCAAAGCATTGTTTCACTGTTCTATTCTTTGTGCACCTGGCAATGAGTGTTTCACAGTATCACAGAATCACAAGGTTGGAAGAGACCTTTAAGATCCGAGTCCAACGCAGTCCTAGTACCTCAACTAGACCATGGCATCGAGTGCTACATCCAGTGATGGTGACTCCACCACCTCCCTGGGCAGACAATTCCAGTACTTTATCACTCTTTCCATATAAGACTTTTTCCTAATATCCAACCTGTATTTCCCTTGGCACAGCTTGAGACTGTTCTCTCATTCTGTCAGTTGCTGCCTGGAGAAAGAAACCAACCCCCACCTGGCTACAACCACCTTTCAGGAGTTTGTAAAGAGTGATAAGGTCACCTCTGAGTCCCCTTTTCTCCAGGCTAAAAACCCCCAGCTCCTTCAGACATTCCTCACAGGGTTTGTGTTCCAAGCCTCTCACCAGCCTTGTTGCCTCCTCTGGACACGCTCAAGCATCTCAAGGTCCTTACTGAACTGAGGGGCCAGAACTGGACACAGCACTCAAGGTGTGCCCTCGCCAATGCTGAGTACAGGGGAAGAATGACCTCCCTGCTCCTGCTGGCCACACCATTCCTGATCCAGGCCAGGATGCCACTGGCCTTCTTGGACACCAGAGCACACTGCTGGCTCATATTCAGCTGCTGTCACCAGGGCCCCCAGGTCCCTTTGTGCCTGGGCACTCTCCAGCCACACCGGCCCCAGCCTATAACATTGCAGGGGGTTATTCTGGCCAAAGCGCAGGACTTGGCACTTGGACTGATTAAACTTCATCTTATTGGACTCAGCCCATTCATCCAGCCATTCCGGGTGTCTCTGAAGAGCCCTCCTGCTTTCCAACAGATCAACACACACTCCCAGCTTAGTGTCATCCACAAATTTACTAATGACGGATGTAATACCCTCATCCATGTCATCAATAAAAATATTTTTAAAAACTGGCCCCTGAGGAACACCACTGGTGACTGGCTGCCAGCTGGATGCAGCACCGTTCAGCACCACTCTCATGGTCCCGTCATCCAGCCAGTTCTTAATCCAACAAAGAGTGCTCCTGCCCAAGCTGTGGGCTGCCAGCTTTTCCAGGAGTGTGCTGACATATGAGGGAGAAGTTTGCAAGCTTTGATCCATGATCTTTCTAAGGGTTCTCATTAGTCTGGCTGACTGGTAGTTTCCCAGAACTTTCTCCATTTCACTGATCTCCACTCTTTGAAAAGGGCAGAAAGCTCTCCCACAGTAAGACTGGCCTGCTCCCTCAGGAACATCAGATGCCAAGCTGCACTCATTGCTATCTACTTTCCCAGTCCACAAAACTGGTTCATAGTCTGATCTGCTTTGGCCACAGGTTGTACCTCACTCTACCAGATGCTGTTGCCAGCCACAGGTGTTTGGGAGACCTGAGAGTGGACCTTGCCAATGATCTCAGACAAAGAAAGCATCGAGCTCTTGCACCTTTCTCATGTCCTTTGTCACTAGGTCCCCTGCATCCCTCAGCAGGCCCACACTTTCCTGCTTTTCCTGACTGACCAGTTGTGTCCTGTGGCACAGAAGGACAATAAGGGAACAGTTCTCACTCAGCCAGCTGTCACAGCTCTCACCAAGGCAACTGCTTTGGCTGCTCTATGCTACCCAAAGAAGGGCATAAGGAGACAGACACTGTCACTCATCTGGGTGGGATGGGGGTAAGAGGCTGCTTCCAAGGGGTCCTAAGTGGAAAAGATAAAAATATGCTGTATGTGACCAATAGGTTGCCAGAAACCCATCCATGCTGGGAATACAGACAGAAATCTGAGTTCACCTTAGAAGACAATAAATGTCTTCTGGGAAAAGAACCAGCAATCAACCCATTGATCTAACCGAGACTTAAACAACCATAATTCAGCAAACTATTAAGACACCTATCTAGTTGTCCACTTAATAGAACTACCCTGGAAAATACCCATTCACTGAAGTTGAATAAGAATGAGTGCATTATAACTTACATTACTGCCAGTCGACAGATGGAGCAAGCTAAGATGAAACCCGGGCCATTATAATATAGTGATCTTTTAGCAATTTTTTTCTGTCTGAAGCCACACATAACTTTTGAAGATGTAAATTTGTAATACGTCATGCTTTATGTATTACATTTTTGGCATCTACTTTAGTTTTTAAGAATGGATGCTGTCTAATTATGCAGTGCAGCTTTGGATGAGAAAATATACTAAGTGTGCATTAAACAGACAACTTTAAATAATGGCACTTGTGCTAAGAAGTGTATTTTCTGGCAAGCAACTAATTTATAATGGTCATAGATATATGCATTAGTGTATGAAATGCTTGTCTTTATTTATTGATTTGAAGGGGCAGTGTTATATTTTTGAATACATCTTCTTTATTGGATCCTGTTTTAATCTGTAACAGACCTTGTTATATTTCACGTCTCAGGGTATTCACACCACCTGAAAAACAGACAGTGAGAATAACTACACAATAAATAAAACAACAATTAATACTGTGTGTTTTAAAAGACATAAGCATATAAAATGACAAAGTTCAGCTCCGTCCTTTTCCTTTGACTTTTTACCATGAGTCTTTGCTTGCTTTTAATGTGCATATCAGAGGTAAAGAGAATGATATTAAATGACCAAATTTACAGCGTTCTTAGTGCATAAACCACTACACTAGATCTTTCTAAGCCAATTTAATTTTTAGCTTTATTCTGAGCTTAATGCAATGTTTTAGTTCATTGCACTTTTTGGATGTGCAGAAGCAAAGATAATGTGTTACACTACATTCATTTAATGTTTCATCAGACTTTTTTGGTGTATCTACCTTTTGGTTATTTTAAAATGTTTCATCCTTATCACTTCAGTCATGAAATGTAGATTCATTAAATTACCATGCTGGGGTGGCTCAGTGTAAAAGCCTTGTTTGAAATACAGCACTG
>VYXD01011651.1:2105834-2110834 GCA_013397195.1 Hylia prasina | reverse complement strand
CCACATTAAGACTCTCTTGTTACACAGTCACAACTGAATCCTTCCTTCTTTACTACCCTACCCACATCTTTGTTAATTTTTTTTTCATACATTTTGTGTTTCTTTACATAGCAACTGAAATAAAAATTCCCTGTATCTTGTTAAGGGAGTACTTGGTTGTTGACAAAACAGCAGAGTTATGGTTTGCTCCTGAGCTGTGTTTTCCTAGGCACACATATACCACACGAGTCTGTGTAGCATATTCTCTGGATGAAAAATTCAGGATGATGCGTGGATTTACCCCATCAGACAATCTTTTTACCCCAGCTCAGCAGAACCAATCTTGAAGTTTGAATTTTGATTTTATTCAGACACAAATATTCTATGAAATTAATTTGTAGTTTTGCTTGTAAATATTTTCATACCATTTCAAGCTGTCACTATTCATTCTTTTTTTAGAACAGAAGGACACTGGGATTAAAAGTGTGAACAAAAAAGGGAGGGGGAAAGAAAAGGAAATCCCAAGCACTGATTGAATATGTTGGTGTTTTTTTCTATCTTTTGAGCAAGCTGTTTCAGGAAAACTTGGACGATAAAATTTATTCCAACTAAAACTGAAGTGTTGGTGAAAGGAAAGACTTTGGATCAGTATCTGATAATCTTAATAAGGTCATACCCTCAAAACCTTAGACCATAGCAGATTTCATGTTTTTATGTAAATCCTGCAGTTCTTTCACCAGCATTGGCTTTGAGTGCAACATCTAATATTTGAATATTACATGTCCATGGCAGTGCCTTACCTGGCTAACATATGATTCAGGGCTGATGGTAGGTCAAAACCTGGAAACCTCATCCTAGTCAGACTCCTATGAAGAGCAGTGGCAGTGAAAGTGATCTATCATAAAAAAAAATACCCTCATCAGTCTCCAAAATAAAGAGGATTTTCATCTTTCTGAGGTAATTTCTGGGATGTGTCTGTGGACTTTGCGTCATTGTTTGTAACAGTGAATCCCTTGAGCTGATCCTTCTCTCCATGAGTAGGAATTAATATATATGCCATGCATGTAATGTTTCTTTGCTGAAGAAAACATTTTAAAAGGTTGAAGAGGAGTGAAACAGCTTTAGAATATTTTAGAAAGCAAGAATGCCAATTACATCAATACAGACCCACTTTGAGCCTCGATGTTAGGAGCATTTGGGGCATTTGTGCTGCTGGAAATAAGGATGCTCAGCACTTCTGACTCACCCACACAATTCTCAAAGAACAGAGGCAACATTCACAGTTAACTGCTGCTGCTGAAATCATAGATGCTGCTGCATGATGTTGGCATTCACAAATGCTGCAAGGCTGGTAAGTAGCACCTACCAATGAGGACTAGCAGCAGAAATTATATTTGAGCCGGCAGCGATACACTTTTTCTGGCCAGGGTTCCTGATTTGCATGTTGTCTTCCATTATCTACAGCTAAGAGCCCTGAAGTGGAAACTTTCAGGCAATATAGATATTATGAAGCTGATTTTAGGAGCCTAACTTCATTCGTGCTTGTGCTAGGTATTAGAAAGGGGCCATTTTAACTGTCTGTGAAAGGGCTAAATTTGACATTTTATTCACCCTATTCTAGGATTTTAAACTGTGATGTAAATTAGTCAGAAACCAGTCTTTCTTCCATTTTCTCTTTTCAAAATGTAATACAGTTAAATGACAGAGATTAATTACTAAAGTAATTACTGTTGGAAAGCAAAAGGACAGTTGTATGAGAGAGTCTCTCTCATGATGACCAAGTCTTTCTTGACAATTATGCTTAATTCCAACAATGATTATTCTGTGTGGCAAAATCTATCAGCACAAGGGCACACAAGCATTGATGCATTCTCACTCACTAGGAAATATGAGGATGAGGTAATTATATTTGACTGTAGCTCAGACGTTTTCATTCCCAGGGGCATCTGTAGGACCTTTTTTTGGAGGGATACATATTATCTCCTCCCTTCCTTCTACTGAGTACCCCATTTATTCCACTTCTGCTGCTCCTTCAGTCAGACTTGAATAAAATTACCCCTTCTTATGTTGGCTACAACTCCTTGCCATCATGTATGGACCACATGTATGAACACATGCAGAGTCATGAAAATTCTTGTCTGGATCTCTCAGTGTTTATGGGATATCAGACTCAGCTGCATTGTTTCTAGCCAAAACCAGGAGATTATGTTTTCAAATCATTAAATATCTTGCTCCATTCACTAAACAGAGCAAACAATTCAAACAATTATTTGGAAAAGAAGACTAAGAAACTATATAAGTAATCGCTGATTGATGTGACTTTTTCACAGCACCCAAGTTCCTAAATTCACTGTAAATTAATTGCAACCACTTCTAAGGGCAAGATATTGTGTGACATTCATATGGCTGATGATATCTCTTTCAAATAGCTTGGCTAAAATTTGCTGAACGCTCTCTTCCCTATAAAAAACACCCAGCTACCATCTCATTAGTCAGTGCTGAAATCCTTTACCCACAGTACTAGATGCTACCAATATGTCACCAGAGGCAGAGGATGTTATAGTCTTAAAACGAGCAGTTCATTCTAAGTACTGATAGAAGAAAAATGACTGTACCCTACCATGCTTTCCTTTATTTCTGTGAGTTTCTGTCCTAACCAGACACAGCTGCACTTTAATAATCTTTGAAGTAAAAGCTTTTTCTCCTAAGAGTGTGTGTACCTAATTGCGTGTGTGTGTGCGTGCATGTGCGTGTGTGTGGGAGAGAGAGGGAGAGAAGAGGCTTCAGGCTCTAGTGCTTCCTTCCAGGTGTCTTCGTCTGCATGATTTCATCTGTGAACCATAATCAACTTCCTTAATGAAATACGTAATTAACATATTATAATTGTGGTAAAGATGATTTTGACAGAAATCATTTTCCATATCTAATACTATGCTAATTTAATCTGTTCCTCACTCCCCGACATGACCTTTAGTGATTAAGTTTCATGGCAGAATTGTTTTTTTTTGGGGGGTTTCTTTTTTTTTTTTTTGTGATGGATTGATTTATCCACAGCAGTTGATACCCGTCTGCCTCCATGGCTGTCCTTTTTCTCCTGTATCTTTGCTACAAAAGGGAAACATGGTGATGAGTGAATATATGGGGAAAGGAACTGAGGACTCACTGTAGGGTTTTGTTTTGAATAGGATTCTAAAAGGTGATTATGAGAAGATTCGAGCCAGGAGGTGATTATATTGGCTACTGACATAACAAATTCTCCCTCTGGTAAAAATATCTATAACGTATCTCAGCAGAGAAAAAAGGTACAGCTTGGTAGGCAAGAGGGAACGGAAAAAACTACATTAGATAGTGTTTTTACATAACTAGAATGTTTATAGCCATTTAGATGTTAACTCTCTTTCCACCTTCAGCTACATTGAGGTGCAGTCTTCAGGAACCATTTTAAAATGAAAGTCATGTCAGGGCACTGTAGAGAAGATTTTGGTAGCACATTGCTGCCTTCTGTCAAGGAGGCAATTTTCAGGTTGGCTCCTGAGAGCTGACACTGAGGGGATGCTGGAGGACTGAGCAAGTTTATCAGGCCCAGGTAGAAAACTGATTCTAGGCAGAATATTAGACTCCCAGTTTGCTTCCCTACTGAGATGATTTACTTCAGATGACAACAGGCAGAAAATAAAGAGGACCTCCGTTCGTCATGGGCACCCTCCAATTCTTTTTTCTGTAGAAGGGAAATGAGAGCTTTTCAGCGAACTACCTCAATCCTTGTGAAAAATCTGGGATCCATTTGTTCTGAGATATGGAGCCTATTTATTTTTTATGTGAAGGAGACAGACTGTGGATAATAATACAGAAGGTAAAGCTGGAATACTCATTTTCATGCCATTGTAGTATTGTTCCTGAGAATACATTTGCTGGTGTTTGGGCCAGCCTGCTTTGTAACTATCACAGGTGATTTGCCTTATATTATGGTACAACTGAATGGATCCGATTGCCAAGAAGTCAATTCAAGCCATCTTGAATTATTTTTTGTCTTCTGGGCATAAATATTACCTTCAGCAATTAGTAGGTGGTTGTCATGCTAATTTCTCTTCCACCTCCATTTACTCGTGTCTTAGACAGCCTTTGGTGTCCTGTACTGTTAAATTTCTCTAGCAGAATTCCCCCCCATGACTCAGGATGCCCCTGGTAATGATGTGTGCAAAACTGA
Organism: Hylia prasina; assembly: GCA_013397195.1. Classification (NCBI taxonomy): domain Eukaryota; kingdom Metazoa; phylum Chordata; class Aves; order Passeriformes; family Sylviidae; genus Hylia; species Hylia prasina. The sequence continues at coordinate 2,106,648 of VYXD01011651.1, read as the reverse complement.
ACAAACTATTTTAATGAAGTTTAAAGTGCACACAAAATGGAGCTTTGCCTCCATACACCAGAGATATATCTCCCCCCACCCCCCAAACAGACTGACCAAAATCACAGTTATGCTTTTACACTGATGTATGACACTACAGAATTTTGTTCATGATTCATCATGTTTTGACATTATCACTTCTCATTTTTCAAATTTCTTATTCTGATTGGGTATCTGCTTTACTCTTCGGGTTATCTCCTGTACTCTACTTGGACATGATTTTCAAAGTTTATCTCATTTGCATAATCCTGAAGTTTTGTGGGTTTTTATTAATTTTTAGTCCAATCCTTATTTCTAACAGCTGTCCAGCTACATTACAAATTATAGCATGATCTGTGCATAATCAGTATTCTTAAACCTAATTAGATATGTTCAATTATACAAATGAAAAAGAAATCCAACAGTTGATGAATATGATAATGTTTATCTTAGTGCAACATTGTTTGAGCAAAAATTTCCTAGTACAGTCTTGGAAAAGATCATGTAAAGTTAATTTTATTATATAAAAATATGCATGTATTTTTTTAATAGATCTTGAAATGTTTAGCATTTGGAAGAACAAGGAAAGGTGTACAGGGAAGAATGACAAGGAAAATAAAAGTCTTCTGTATCTGGAAATCTAGACTAGGACTTTTCAACTCATAAAAGAGGTGAGGCAGAAGAATCTCAATTCATTTTTATTTCTGGTGATGATCAAACCAGTTCCCAATGGGAATAGGGAAAAAAAAAAAAAAAAAAAAAAGAAACCAAGAAACAACAAACCCACTAGACAAGA